>PVIJ01006686.1:0-89586 GCA_004024925.1 Scalopus aquaticus
TTCAGAGACAAATAAAATGAACATGAAGTTTCATTACATAAAACTGCTGTGGTGTAAAACTTTTCCAGAGACAGACATTACAAAATTGCCCATCAGGATAAAACAGAAAGGGGAGGGAAAATGTTGCTTATTAAAAGTCAATATAGGCGTCTCTTGGTTTTTGACCTCTGGCCTTCCAAATTTTCCCTCTCAGAACTCAGGAGGCAAATTGATTCAGATAAATCCATCACTCCCTGAAATCTCATTTCTTGTTTTCTGAAATTCAGGAACCAGTTATATTTCTTCCTCTACAAATTCATTATCCCAACATTCCTATCCATCATTACTTATCCATCATTACATCAACATTCCTATCCATCATTGGCAATCGAGGTACTTCCCTCTCTTGCTTATTAGAGCTCATTCATTTATTGTAAAATATTAAGAAGTATAGAAAAGACTATAGATAAGAAAAACCACCTCATTGTGAGAGCTATTATTTTCTGATCACGGTTTACGTCGGGGTTGGGGAATGCTGTTCCTTTGTCTCTTATTTTTCCTCCTCATTCTCCCTAGTTCAGAGACAATCAGAATCCATGGGCATTAAAAAAAAAAAATCAAAAGCAATTTGTCTTGAATGGCTGTTTCTCTCTAGCCAGCATGTACTATTTGTGAGATTTTCCCCCTTGCCAGCTTTCTGTACTGGTCTCTGGTCTTCTCTTGGTGACCAGCTCTTCCCAAGCCCTGGAGGACAATCTACCAATCTGGCTTCTCAGGGTGACGTTTGTGGCCACAGGATCCCTAAAAGTGTGTGATTAATCATCAACAGTAACTCATTTCCCTTCCAATAGACAAGGACAAAAAACATTGGGTTGAAATACAGTTTGAAATTGAAGCATAAAGAGTCAGGAATGAAAATGATGCAGAACCAATGGCACCACCGACTTAAAAAATACATTTTCCCCCCAAGTACTCAAAAGCTAACCACTACTGCTGTCCAGTGTCCAACTGACTGTGTGAGCAAAACAAAGTCAGATGTAGCCGATTAACTTCCAAGCTTTCTTATGCAACAGAGCCATGGCCAATTTCCTCACTGCGCTTCTTTTCTCTAAATGAGCCTCCCCGATTTCACCTGCATTGCATCTTGGGATGCCGGCCAAGTGAAGGGGCAGGACATAGAGAATTTGGCCGAAATCTAGGTAATGGGGCCACAGTGCGAAGGGGCTCTCAATTCAACATGTCTGCTTGCTTCTAGCCCTCTGGCCACAAATAGTTACTGGGAATCCTGCAAAAGCAGCTCCACCTGGCTCTGCAGAATGATGTTAACTTTGGCTCTATTCTTGGCTAGGACTTAGGCTACTATCAGTTATGTTTCAGGGACATGTTTCTCTAGCCTGTCATTGACAGGCAAGCCTTGCAGATTTGGATTTTAAGGTAGGGAATGAAGGGGGTGAGAAAGTCACCCCCTCTGGGTTGATACAGCACCACGTGTGTCTGTACCAGGTAGTTCCGCCAGTTGGACCAAATTCTCATGGTGGACAGAGAATTTGGCTGCAACTCCTGCTGTGCCCTTTTGCAAGTCACAAAGGCCACATTCACCCCCAGGAAGCCCAGTTAGGGCAATGGGGCACTGGGTTGAAGACATCTGGATGAATTTCTGAACATGCCCAGACATCCTTGTGTCCAGGAGCTCTGAGTAGCCTCCCTGCAGCCCACCTCACTGTTCACGGCAGAATGTTAGCTTCATAGACAGGCAAACAGAAGCCCAGTGAGAGAAATCACTTACCTGGGGGATGCTGTGAGCCGGCAGTGCTGCCAAGACCAGAGCTCGGTCTTTTGACTGGCTCTGTAAATCCCCCAGCGGGACTTGACTTAGATTTAATTTAGTTTTTAAATCTTGGCAAACTGGATGCCGTGTGTTTGTATAGACTTGCACCATTTAAAAGGTTCTTGGAGTTTAGATCTTGCATGTAATTTGCTACATTAGCTTTGGGCAAAAATATTTGCTTTTTGGTCCTTTGTGGTTTAAGACCCCTCTCAGCATTAACCTGGCCCGTTAGAGCTGTAGGGAGGAATGTGGGGGGCGGGGGGGGGTTGGCATAGGCAGGCTTCTCACTGATGGCGCCTTTTCAGACTGAAGGAGCTCCTAGATGTGCCCACATTGGTAGTTTATGTATTTTGGACATTACACAGTTGCGATTAGGAAGCTGAAGCAGATCAAAGGAAGCCTTGTAGATTTGGATTTTAGCATAGGGAAAAATGCTCTCCTGATACGTTAGTTAGATTCAGTAAGAGTGTGACATTTGTTGTGACACTCACACTGTCACAGTCATCCAACACCTCCAAGTTTGGTGTGAGCAGAACCAAGAGGGGTTAGTCCACTCAAAATGTGGCAGTCTACTTGGATTCTCTAGAGTGTCAAACACTTGTGCGTGGAGAGTGGATCACCTCGTAATTAGACCTAACCCATACCTATTCTTTTGTGACAATGAACAGGAAGTGGCTATTACACCCCCATTTTCTGAGAGGGAGAGCTGAGACAGAGAAAAAGAAGTAACTGCTTTAGTCACATAACGAATCTCAAAGAATTGCTGGGGCATGAGGTACAGTCTGCGTGGATGAATCCGCTCGTTCTCTCTCTGAAGCAAAGACTGATCCTCTTGTTTTGGTAAGACTGGGAAATTCCTTTCCCCGTTTTTGTACCATTGCCAACCTCTCAGATGGAAGGATTAGGATCTAAAGTCAGCGTGGAGGTGAGAAGTTACAATGTTTTAAAAAATCTTTTTTTTTTTTTTAATTTTTTTTTTTTTTTAATTTATACATACAAGCTGGGGTACAGGCCAGAGGCGTGGGGCGGTGAGAGGGTTCACCAGAGACAGAGCGGGCAGCAGAACAGGCAGATCAGAAATACACTGCTGAGGGGAGCAGCGGGCGAGGCAGGAGAGGTCTGCCGCACCATGTGGGACTCTCCCAGGCCGGGCGTCGAACTCGCGCAGCCGCTGCCGACAGCTCCACAGCGCAGCGCCCAACCGCTGCGCCACCGGGGAGGCCCCTGTTTTAAAAAATCTTTTAATGTTTTTAAAAGCTCTTAATTTGTCCATTTCGCACAGTGTATACTCTTCACGTCATTGATATGTACGGTATAGACAAAAATATGTAGCGTCAAGACTGCATAAACAACATTTCATTTTTCGGTGCCAAATCTTTAAATAGCAGTGTGTTAGACGTTCCTTACCTGGGGTTCTGAGAGAGAAGCAGGAGCAGAGATTTATTTAGGCCGGAGTGGATTCCCTTCCCACGGGCTCCAGCACGTCGGCTGAGTACCCTCCTTATTGGAAAATTTCCCCTCTCTCCTCCTTTCTCTCCTTCTCTCCACCCTATTTGCCTCCCTCTCCCTTTCTGTCTCTACTATGCTCCCTAAATGGATATACAATTGAGCCCTAAACAACATGGTGAGAAGGGTTGGGGGGAGCGGGTAGCAGAACTCCCTCTCCACCCCGCACAGTCAAAAATTCACATGTGGCTTTTGACTCCTTCAAAACTGAACTATAATAGCCTGCTGTTGACTCAAAACCTTACTGATTACATCAACAGCTGATTAACACTATTTTGTATACTTTATGCTATTATAATGTTTTCTTTACAATAAAGACAATGTTTTGAAGAAAAGCATGAGAAACTATACTGACAGTACTGTACTGTGTTTATCTATACCGTAAATTTACATTATCTATTTATAAGCAAATGTGCACATAAATGGACCCACATAGTTCAAACTCTTGTGGTTCAAGGGTCAACTGTAATTAAATTTGCATATGTTAAATATGCATGTCATGTCATTTTACTGAAGGTTTCACAGATGCCGGCTGTAAGTCAATGAATGTCATGATGAAATAGAAGAAAAAGAAAAAGGAGAGCTTCTTGCTTCCACTGCTCATCAGCAGGCCAATACACTGCTGGATTTTATGTTTTTGTTGGAAGGATCAGCCTATCATTGGAATAGGGATTTATTGTAATGATAAATTGATAGCTTACATGGAGGTGTTACATTGGTTAAACCAATGAGATCCCTGTCCTTTTGGGAAAGGAGGTACTGTTCTATTCTGGGGTGCACTCTGCCAGGAAAGCCCTAGATATGAGCAGGTGTAATACATGTTTTATCAGAAAGCATTTGGGAACAATTCTGGACCTTATACACTGAGCATATTATATGACAGGGTCTTGAGAGCTAAATTCCCTTTTATCAGGCCATTTGTCAGCAGCTTTCCTTTTAGACACTCCTGAGTATCACTACTTTGACAACAAGGTGTGATGGCAGCTGCCGTGGTTGGAATTTTAAAGGAGTCACAGACCAGGGGAAAGTTCATTCTGGAAAAATGGCTCTGGTTTTGTTAGTTGTCTCTGGGCTCCTAGATCCCTTCCTCATTTTGGATTGCTACAGACTACTTTTCCATGGCTGATCTCTGGATTGATTCATCATCCCCTTTGTTT
This sequence comes from Scalopus aquaticus, assembly GCA_004024925.1. Taxonomy (NCBI): domain Eukaryota; kingdom Metazoa; phylum Chordata; class Mammalia; order Eulipotyphla; family Talpidae; genus Scalopus; species Scalopus aquaticus. The sequence goes on from PVIJ01006686.1 coordinate 4,471, forward strand.
TTCTGTATTTCAGTGTTTCTAACACTTTTGTGGACATCTCTGTGTGAAAACTTCTATATTGAGCTACTGGAAGTGCACTGTGTTCGTTGTCATTAATTTCCTTGTTTTCCCTAGACCCTGACTAATGCTTATCCATGCTCCAGGCTCCATCTTGGATCCTATTCTTGATAGCTTTGCCCCTACGTCTGCCCCTAAATTCAACCAACACTTTGCTCCTTACATGCAATGTATGTATGTTTTATTGTTTTCTGGCCTTCACCTTGATGCTTGGGTAGCACACAGTGGCTTTTGCACTTTAGGTCCCTCTGCACATCCCCCCATCTGTGCTGGCACAAGACTGTCTGATGACATGATGAGAGATACTGTGAGATACTGGATTTACAACCATAAGTTTCCTTAGGTATTAACCCATCCCTCCTTTCACTGATGAGCCTAGAATGGTTAATGACTTCTCCCCAAGCTCATCCAATTAATGGTAGGGCAGGGAGGAAGGGAAGATTCCCATTCGTGTCCATGTAGACATTGTATCACCATATTAACTCTAGCATGGAGACACGAAGATTGAAATATTTACTAACTGATAAACCTCATCGCCTGGCTGCTGCTTTCCAGCAGATGTTTTACACTGAGTGGACAGAAATAGTTCATTAATTCAACTCATGTTTACTGATTATCACAAAGGGCAATTCTCAATGTTGAATGCTTTGGGAAGGACACATATGTATTAAAGTGACCTCCCATCTTCAAGAAACTCACTCTCTGAGAAGAAGTATGACAAAATACAAATGATTCACATGTATGGCATACATGTTATATACAAGATAGAAAACTATAAATTCCACAAGAAAGGTACAAATGAAGTATACATTTAATGGGAGGGGAGAGAAAGTTGTTTTTTAGTGGGAAGTGTTAGTGAAAATTTCCTGGAGCAGGTAGTATTTATTTACTTATTAATCTTTTTTCTTACTTCGTTGTGGTCTCCATAGTTCTACCGCCACCACATTACCTGTGAACCATCACCATATTCCCTTGTGTTCACCCCTCCCCTGTTTTGGCCCCCCTTCCTCCCCGTCCTTTGCTGTATGCCTCAGTCAGCTTGCTAGTTTTTACTTTTTCTTGACCTTTTGTTTGGTTTCTCTATATTGCACAGATAAGTGAGACTATCCAGTATTCATCTTTTTCCTTCTGACTAATTTTGGCTAATATAATCCCTTCTAGCTCCATTCACATTGTTACAAATGACATGAGTTTCTTTTTTTAATCACTGAGTAATATTCCACTATGTAAATATACCACAACTTTTTGATTCATTTGTCTATTTTGGGACAACTTTCCATAGTTTACATCCTCACCAGTTTACATTCTCACCAGCAGTAAGGGGGTTCCTTAATCTCCACATCCTCTTTAGCATTTGTTTTTTCTGGTTTTTTAAAGTGGGCTATTCCTACGGGAGTAAGGTGGTATCTCATTGTGGTTTTGATTTACATTTCCCTGATAACATGTTGAACATTTTTCATATGCTTGTTGGCCATTTGCATTTCTTCTTTGGAGAAGTGTCTTTGTAGTTCTCTGTCCATTTCTTGACTGGGTTGTTTGCTTTGTTTTTGCTGAGTTGTGTAAGCAGGTAGTATTTAAATGAGCTGAAAAGTACAGATGATATTTGGTTACATGGAGTTAGTTGGAAAACTGTTCAGGAAGCGTGACCAAAAGCAGGTAAGGAGACAATGAGTGGTCCAGTGAAGATAGAAATCTGACTGCTTTTAAGGGGGAAGATAAAGATGATGACTATAAATAATACTAACAAACAATCATTGCAAGAACACACGTGCCCAAACACTCTGCTAAGTGCTTTGCATACTTTGTCTCAACCTATGAGATGGTATTGTTATTTCTATTTTATAGGTGGGAAAACTGAGGATCAGAGAGATTAACCACTTGCCCAAATTCACCCAGCTAGCAAATGATGGAACTGGGATTTTACATAAGTCTGCCTGATTCTAGATAGTTAACTGCTAAACCAATAGGGTTGGTGATAAAGGAAAAGGAAGGAATTTATATTGAGAGCCAAATTTGCATGAACGGTACATCTAGTCTAGTCCAGTGGTCTTAGAGAAGTCATTAGGAAAAGTGAAAAGATCTAGGCTCCTGAAAAAAATGATTGCTGCTACATTCTCCTTGGAGCAGGGGTCCATGAAATTTTTTGGTTTAACATCACCATTATTACTTTTCAGCATATGCTCTCAATAAAAGTAAATTTATTTCTTCTTACACGTGTTAGGGTATTGTGCACACGTGCATGTGTGATGCTATGAATATATTATGGGTTTTATAAAATACATATAAAATATATTAAAAGTGGATGAACTGAATGAAACTTTCAGAAACATAATTTTATTGAAGGATTCAAAAAATCTTTATGTTCACAAAAAAGTGGCTTTTAAATATTTATCACTAAGCTTAGTAGAGTTTTATAAATCCTGATTGACTTTCATAGATCTTTAAACCTAGTCAAAAAAGCAGTAAACAATTGCTTTTTTTAGTTCTGTATGCCTTTCTTTTAACATCTTACTCATCGCAATGATTTCATACCATCATATGCGAAAATCTCGAGTCATAATAGACACAGTATAAGGTTCTTCACTAATGATTGTGGGTGTAAGTCTTTATTTTAAGTAAGCTTAAAAAATAACTTGGAGGGTTTTTAAAATTGATTGACTTTTAAAAATGAAATCTTTAGCATCTTTTTCTTGGTAATGTCACTGGGGAAGAGTGTGTCCAAGTGTGAGAGCAGTATTGACTGCTGTTTTCTCATTGTTTGTTTAGGCTGGCTTATTTGTGATATTTTCAGTCATTGCTTTCTTCCTAGGCATGTTTCGTTCACAGTTGTTTTGATGATGTGAGGGTGAATGAAGTTAAATCACATGCTGACATACATGCAGGCTCTTAGCCAGGCACAAGTGAAAAGTAAAATGCCCTAAAATGCTAAAAGCAAAGGACTGAGATTAGACTCTATTCTTAACCTCCTCTCTCCTGAGGCTTGCAGATTGGGTGAGAGTTCAGGTTAGTGTGGATGTAAAATTTGTTAAGTGTAATTAATTAATTTTTAAACACAAACAACTGACTATAGCCTGATGGTCTAAATTCCTGCTCGACTCCAAGACTCTCTACACCTTGCTCATTTCTCCTTGTGAATTAGATTACAGGGAAAAAAACATAAAAGAAAGAGGGGACCAAAGTGCTCAGATAATGCCATTCCCTTTAGAAAAATCTGGCATGTGCCTTACAATCCCTGCAAAATTTCTCCTGGGGTCCTTTTGGGTTTGAGTGAGTAAATGCTGCTCTAACGAAGAGGAAGGTGTGTTTTACATATATAAATATTCATTATTTCTATATATTAAGGCTGAAGAACTCAAACATTTACAGGAAATTAAATCCTATTTTCATTAAAACTCCCCTGTTCGGAATCCTTAAAGTGAATAGCCCTGACATTTAAATTGGAATCTACTCCTTTCTTCATTCTGTTGACCAAAGTAATACTGGGAAAATATGGGAATTATCTGTTTACCAAAGTGATATGTATGTATATCCAAGCATGCTAAGTGAAACTCCAGGGCCTGCTGGATAAAATATCTGCCTCCTGTGTTAAGGCCACCAGGTTCAATTCCTGCTGGGCTGGTAGTTTTTTCAATTAAATTTCCGTTAACTTTTTGCCTCTGTGTCATTAGACACTAATTCTTAGGTGCGGCAAAGATGAAAGAGTAAAAAGAAATATCTGATTCATGCATCATGTTGCTGACAAGTGAAATGTGATGATGACAACTTTTTAATGGGGGAGATAGGGAAGGCATCCAGGGACAAGTCTTTTCGACCCAACACTGACCACAGCGGTGGAGCGGTGGCGGCTCGGGAAGGCAATTTGGAAGATAGCAATCGTTGCAGTGGGAGCACTCAGGATTCTGGATGCTGGGTGGAGGGAAAAGCTGGGTGCAGAGAACAGGCCTGGGCAACCCTGAACACTGGAGGAGGAAGTATACTCAAGGCAAGCTGGTAGGAGAGGAGATGGAGCGTGATGGCTGTTTGGAACAAGCTGAGTCAAAGGGGGAAGACAAATCTCTTTTACCAAAGGAAAAAAAAAAGGGAAGCTTCGTGGCGACTTACTTGGATAATACTTGTATTCTCAGATGGTCTCAAGTTCATGCAATGAAAGGTGAATTCTCGAGAAGAACAAGTGGCTCAGAGGTATGAGGGAACATTTTCTTTTAAAAAAGATTTATTTATTTATACATACAAGCTGGGGTACAGGCCAGAGGCGTGGGGCGGCGAGAGGGTTCACCAGAGACAGAGTGGGGAGCAGAACAGGCAGATCAGAAATACACTGCTGAGGGGAGCAGCGGGCGAGGCAGGAGAGGTCTGCCACATCATGTGGGATTCTCCCCAGCCGGGCCTCGAACTGGCATCGCAGCTGCCGACAGCTCCACAGCGCAGCACTTAACCGCTGCGCCACCAGGGAGGCCCCGGTATGAGGGAACATTTTTGTGCTTCAGCGTAGAAATGAGAAGCGTTCCCAGGGCACAGATAGACAGCGAGAAACAGACAAGTTCCAACAATAGTTTTACAAGAAGGGAAAAGGGAAAAAGGCAAAACCCCACCGAAAAAAAAAATCAAAACATATGTTTGCTAATTGACCTTGTGAAGAAATAGTAATAACTGGTGATGAAAAGACTTTTTATTTATTTATTTTTTAATTTTTATTGTTATTTATGTCTTTTACATTTTGTATTCCCCTTGGGTAGCCCACCACCAATTCACCCGTGATCCATCTCCATGGTCCCTTGTGTTCTTTTCTATTCCATTTTGTGACCACCCCGCCCCCCGCCGTGTCTCCTATTTGGTTTCCCTGTAGTCCTGTTATAAGTGAAACCATTCGATATTTTTCTCTTTCTTTCTGGCTTATTTCACTGAGTATGATCCCCTCTAATTCCATCCATGTCGCTGCAAATTGCATGTGTTTATCTTCTTTGAATGCTGAATAGTATTCCATTGTGTATATGTACCACATCTGAAGAAGACTTTTTAAAGAAGTACCCACTCCTTTGAAAACTTCAAGTTTTTGTGGAAATGAGCATAAATGATATTTAGATTCCCATCACACAAATCTTAAACAAATGAGCTTGGACACAAAACTTAAAAAAGAAGACAAAAGAAATTAAGGACAATTCATTCGCTATTTTGAAATTATTCCATGTTTTATTGGAAAATACAAAGCATGAAATACTGTATACACACATACATACATATATAAACACACACATATGCAAATCTATATGTACTTGTATAGAAGTAGAATCAAGTTTTAAGTATCCATCTTTACACCTTCTCTTTACGGAGTGCTAACTGTTCTATGGATTGTTTTGAACATAGTACATCTCAGTTATTCATTACAGTTACTCAATGCGGGAGGCATTCTCTTTAACCCCTTCTCACCAGATGAGAAACCTAAGCCACAGAAGTTGTAATCCAAGTTCATAGGGTTCGTACGTGGTACAGCAAGTATTTGGAACCACTCTCCAGCTCCAGAGCTCATGTTCATTACCATGACTTCATAGAGCAGCAGTTAATAATGTAAGAAAATACATCTGGAACAGGTTTAACATTTATACTTGAATATAGCCTTGGCTGATGTTCTGAGAATATTTGCATCAAAATAAAATAGTAGAGCCCAAATTGAAAGAAAATAAAAAGGCCAAATTGATTCAGGGGAATGATTTCTTATTTTACTGCTGGAAAGAAACCATATTACTTCTTAGAAGGATACAAAACATTAGTTTAAAGTAAAATCAGCTTGTCTTGGCAAGATTTCTGTTTCATTCTTGACCTTAGCTAGTGTCCAACCCCATGCTCTGTGTGTGTGTGCATGTTTGGCATTCTGGAATCTATCTTAGTGTCAGTCTCATAGCTTCCACCTATGTACTGACAGTTTGAAGGCACCTCATGCCTTTGGTCTGTACACAATTGTGCCTCTAAGGTAGGCCTTGATGTCTTGGAGAAACCCAGCCTCTCTAAGCACTTGTGTTGGTTAGGAATGCATTTGGCTTCCAGTAACAGAAAGTGCAGCTTACAGTAGCTTAAACAAATAAGGGTTTATTTTCCTCCTGCAACCAGAAGTCTGGAGCAATGCAGCTGCTGGTATTGGTTTAGCTGATCGGGTTATTGGGTGGGAATCTCCATGGTGCTCTTGGCCTCCTGTATGTTTGTGACATGGCAGTTGCCACTCCAAACATTCAAGCAGGCAGTGCAGGGAACAGGCAGCACGAGCCATGCCCGCTTTCTTCATGAAAAACACAAGAGACCTCGTACCTTCTCTCCTCGTAGTAGGCACCTGGCTGGGCTGGTTTTCTGCTGGCAATTAAGCAGGCTGGGAATGTATGTTGTGCAAGGCAAAAAGAAGGTGGAGGTGGGTATTGGGCAGCCAGTCTATGAAGTTTGTCTTAGCATTTCGATAGACCCTCTACTTTAAGGCATAACCTAAATTATAGAATTGTGTAGTTCTGATAATCAAATAACCTTCAGGTTTATGCTATAATACTTGAGCTTTTGTGATACAAATCCTGTTTGCTATACAAATTGGGTTCAGTCATATGTTTTTCTTTTAGGATCCATCTATAATATCCTGCTTGATCTCTTAAACATTTGGTCCAAAAATATTATTTGAAATATTTATTTTCTGGAATAGAAAAGAACACAAGAGACCATGGAGATGGATCACGGGTGAATTGGTGGTGGGCTACCCAAGGGGAATACAAAATGTAAAAGACATGAATAACAATAAAAAAAAATATATATATATATATATATAAAAGAAATATTTATTTTCATTGTCATGAAGAAATGACTTCTTATGTAAGTGAAAACTCCAATTCAGGTCTTCTCCAGATCATCTCAAATTCCAAAATGCTGGATTTTTAACTAATGAGATTTTACTCTACTCCACTTATTCCAACAATGTTTACTTTTGCACCTGTGCTTACTTGGATGAGATTTACAGAAGATGAGATTTACTCAAATAAAATGACCTTTTTCATGGCACTTTGAAAAAGTGAGCTTTCGCTCTCACCATGTTTCATTTTTACTCACTAGCATGCATTCTGGGAAAATCAAAATGCATCTAAAACAAACTATGCAGTTGAATTTCAAATGGAAAAAGTAACCCAGATGGGGGAACCTATAAAGAAGTGGAAACGTTAAAATAGGTTGTGGAAAATAAGCAAATGATGTTTTTAAAGGATTAACAGAGAAAACAGAGAGATTGGCATCAAGACACCCCAGGGTGTTGGTGGTGGATTCTCTTTGGGAGGCAGGTTTTGGGTTTTGGGGCCACATATTTATTGTCCATACTGGCATGGTTTGAAAGTGAAAGGGACACCAGGCAGTTTCAGGCAATGCAGGCTAGGCAGTCACCTCAAGGGGACTCGAGTTTGAATCCAGACTCAAATCTCATTGTGGATTCATTAGAGATGAGAAATTTTCATCATTTGTCTTATGTCTCTTCTGGAACATTTGATTTCAGTTATGTATTAGTGTGTAATTTAAAAAGATTCATAAAGGCTTTAAAAATATGGACAGTGTGAGACTTGTACTTCAAAAATATTGAAAAACTAAAATAAGAACCACATGGGTTTTTGTCAGTACGACCACTTCGTGTAGCAAACTGCAGCATTTTATGTTTGCAGTTTGTTCTTATTCTTTCCTTCCATTCGAGTAGTACTTATTAAATCCATCGCATAGATCAGCTATTTAATGCTATACCCCTTCGTCTGTACAGTGATTCTAGTCCAATTAAAACAAGAGGACCTCAGCAAGGGAAAGTGACTTGCCCCAATCACATGTCTGGTAAGTGGCAGAGCTTAGGTTCAAGCCCAAGTTCAGTGCTTTCCCCCTTAATTGTGTGACTATTCTGAATATTACTTAACACAGGTTATCCTTACCTTTTAAAATATGCACTTAAAATGTGTCCTGCATTCTGAAGTGTGCTTTTCATTACATTCCAGGGTCAAATTATTTCCATAAAAATGCACCTCTAATTTTATAATGATATCAATGGGAAAATAAAAGACGCTGTATGGAATTTTGCTAACTGCCAACTCCATGGGAGAGATGTGAGAATTGTAAGTCTAGGATTGGAAGAGAGAAAAAAGTTAATGGTGCCAAAGTATGATTGTTATCAACACAAAATATTTGCAAATAGAGAAGCACTTTTATTTCTACCAAGATTTTCAAGAATCTAAAACTTTGCCACAATATGTTCACTGTAAAGTAGATGTAAGACAACAAGCATGTTGTACCTACTGGAGAAGTTTAGTGAATTACTCAAGTCCCAGAGGTATTTTTATAAAGGCTCTATGTTAAAAAGAAAGCACATATGAAATAGTATGAGGATCTCATATATTTTTACATATTTAAATATAAAATAATTTAAAAAAACTCCAGGTCAGTTTATCCAGTACCAAAATAAGGATGCCAGAAATAAATAACAGCTGTTTAACTATGTACAACAGTATTGCACAACAGCTCAGGACAGGAGGTAAAGATGAATTATGCTGATCAGCTGTGAAATGCCATTATTTGTGCCTTTTCTTTAAGCCATCAGTCTTGAGTTCTCAATTCTCCACTCCTTTTAAATGATTCTACTGAAAAATGCAAAATAGCTCAATCCATTTATTTTCCTTATGTTTCCTGAAAATAGGACACCAGGATGGTAATTTGCTAATCATGTTACATCACTCGCAACAATCACTGTATAGAGCCATGGCTAGTGAAATCTCCGGGTGTCTGCATGGCTGTTACTGTATGAAGGTCCATTTTGGCAATGGGAAAATGTGCTGATCAAGATCAACTCACAGCATCACAGATTCCATAGAGAAATGAAGGTCCTGGTAGAGATTTATTTTTATCCTGTGGCAGTTCTCAATTTTCTATGGCAATGATGAAGACTTTTGACCTTGAGGTTCACAACAGTTGATTAATCCATCTAGTTGGGTTAAGGCTATGGGAATTGGACACAATGGAATTCTTCTTCTTGTGTGAGTCAGTGCGGTGGCTCCAATGCCAGCCGGAAATGTCTGTTGGTGATTTAGACTGGTCCAACTGCCGGGCATGGTTATTGAGTAGTCAGGACCACAAGACTCTTGACCCCATACTAATCTATGATGCTGATGAAGGGTTCAGTGTTTCCAAGAATTCACTCCCTTAGTTATAAGGAAAGCAATGCTAACAAGCCAAACTATTTTGCTGAATGTTTCAAAAATACATAAAATTATCATTTAATCTTCCAACAACCTTAAGAAATGGCTAGTATATTTCAGGGCTATAACAAGAGGAAGCTAGGGCTCAGAATTTCAAAGCCCTTGCTCAAGTCAGGCAACTGATAAATAGCTGAACTAAGGTCTCAGTCACTGGTCTCCAAGGTCATTGCTGTCTTCTTTGATGACATTACTTCTGTAGTTGGATACACACAAAAAAATCTTATGAATGGCTGGTAGTCTCACAGGCAGCGAGCAGATATAAACTTAAATTCAGTGACCAGGTATGAAGAGGTACAGGGTTAATGTTCCTTGGATCAGCAAGTAGTTTGTGTCTCATTCCAGAATTCCAGTAAAAACTGTGGCTCTTGGCTTGTCCAATCCTTCTCTTTCTAGGTTCATATTTAGACCTTCCCCAACTGTCTACCAGCTCACTGGCACTCCAAGCCCCCCTTGTTCCCCACTGTGGAGGGGGAGACTTATCAGACAGAGATGTTCACAAAACACACATTTCAGACCCTAACTTTACTGCCTTAGACAACCATAATGTTGGCTGACTCAAAGTCTCCTTTTTAGATCATTTTTAGTTCCCCCTCCTTTCTCCCTCCTTTGTCTATTTTCACACAGTGGTAGAAATTGTGGGAATGTTGAATGGGAACATGAGCCTCTTCTGGCAGAGAAGTTCTTTCTGTATTATCTATGGTAAGATGGCAAACGCTCTCCTGCAGCACCTGTGTGTCATGTGTCTCTTATCTTTGCCTCTTAATAACTGAGCAGCTAGATCAATGCACTTTCCTTCTTTATGCTTCATTGAAAAAAAATACTAGCTTTACAGAAGTCCTGTGAGGGTGCATTGGGATGATGTAGATGAGGGCAGTCTGGAAATGATCAAATTCTCTATGTACTTAAGATTTCAGGTGTTTGCTACCTCCGTCCTGTGAGACCAGTCATACTGCAGAGACTCTCTCCCAGGATTGCCTAAAATATATAAAGACAAAGTTACGTTTAACTGATGGGATGGATTCTAATTCCAGTGATAGTAAAAATTCTTGCCCTGGCAGCCTGAAGATTCTGTTCCCACTCTATCTTGTACCCCTGTCCTTGGAGAACTGAGCTATTTGAGCTGTGGAGGTCTGTTGGCATGTTTGCTTTCCCTACTCAGCACAAGGAGCCAGTATTAGTCATCTTTTTATCCATAGTGTTTAACATTCAGCCTGTTACGTAACACAATGTTTAATAATATGGGGAATGTTTACATAACATTTTACTCTGTGCCACTGTTTTAAGTACTTTATCTATCTTAATGCATTTAGTCCCCTCAATTAGTAATACAATTCAATGAGAGAAGTAAGAAACCTGTAGCTCGTAGCTGGTGGATCTGGGATTTCTGAGATGGGAGCCCTGGTCTTCTGACTGGGCATGGGTTAATTGCTGATCAGCAATTAACCCAATCAGCAATTAACCCATCAGCAATTAACCCAATTTCTTTTCCAGCCCGTAAGACACTGACACTCATTGTCAAGAGCATTAATCCCAAAGGATACATGTATCCCTATATTTATTGCAGCACAATTTACAATAGGCAAGATATGGAAACAGCCCAAGTGCCCAAAAATAGATGACTGGGTCAAGAAGATGTGGTATATATATACAATGGAATACTACTCAGCCATCAAAAAAGATAAACTCAAGCCATTTGCAGCAATGTGGTTGGAGCTGGAAGGGATTATGCTCAGCGAAATAAGCCAGAAAGAGAAAGAAAATTATTGGATGGTTTTACTTGTAGGAGGAATACAGGGGAGCCAAATAAGGGATCAGGGGGAAAAAACAACTACAATAAATTAAAAAGCAAAATCAACAGGCAACTTTCAACCAGAGACACTCTGCAGGGGAGGGGGAGGGAGAGGGATCAAAATGGGGACGGGAAGAGCACAAGGGACATGGTGATGGCGCACGGGTGAATCAGTGATGGGAATTTTACGGGGACAACACCTGAAAGGAGAAAGCATGTACTGTGCAAAAAGGAAAATGATGTAAAATATATATAAAATAAAATAAAAAAAAGAACGGGAGAGAAGAGCACAAGGCACAAGGGACTATGGTGATGATTCACTGGTGAACTAGTGGTGGAGATTTTATGGGGAATATACAATGATGTAAAAGATATAAATAAAAAATATATGTAAAGAATGTGAAAAATAAAGGAAAACATAGCTAAGAGAAAAACATATTCTTCCCTTTATGATTTTAGATAGAAACATAACTCCACCACCTAGAGGTAATTACACTTAGCATTTTCCCTCAATCTGTGGGTGGTATTTTGTGCAGTTACATTTATTCTGTAAATGGACTTATAGCTGTTTTTTACTTTTATCACCTCATAATCACTCTTAATGATAAAAATATCCTTGCATAAATGGGTGGTTCATTATTTTTTCCAAACATTCTCCCATAATTGGGCACTGTATTTTTCCTTTCTGTTTTAAGTGATTCTGTAATTAACATTATTATATATAAATCTTGTGTATAGATTATATTTTTGTGTGGTTCACAGAGAGGCTAATATTGAAATTTTGGATATGCCAAGTTGTTTACTGCAAAGAAAGATGGTACCAATTTCTACCCCCTAGTTGGAATTGAGCAGGTTTTAGTCATAGGTGAGAAGGTTTTGAAGGAGATTGGAGGATTCTGGGTAAAGAAGAAACAGATCCAGGAAGGAGTGAGTTGCCTCCTTCAAAGTGTCAAGCAGAGATGACCTCCAACACCGCGGCTTTTCATACCTAGAAGAAATGGAATGAAGCAAAAGCTGTCCAAAGAGGAAGTGGAATTCCACGGTCCTAACCTGTCCCTCCATTGTCTATGGATCTCACCAGCTCAGTTCTTGCTAAGTGAGGCATTGGCCTTAGTTACCAGCAGGCCGATTAGATGGTCTCAAATCTGACTACAGAATAACCAAATACATTTCAAAGACAAAATAACCCATGCAGAAGATATTCTTATATATATATATATATATATATATATATTTATGCATACAAGAACTGGGGTGTAGGCCAATGGTGTGGGGTGATGAGAGAATTCACCAGAGACAGGGGAGCAGAACAGGCAGATCTACTGAAGTACACTGCTGAGGGGAACAGAGGGTGAGGGAGGAGAAGTCTGCTGCGCCATGTGGGTCAGCTCCCTGGCCAGGGATCCAACTCGTGCTGCAGTGGCTGCAGATAGCTTCATAGTGCTGAGACTTAAACCCTTGTACCATCAGTGAGGCCCCGGAAGATATTCTTAGGATAGTCTCTCTCTATCTCTGTGCGTGTGCACACATTAGTGTGTGCGCACGCACATATATGTGTTTGGGAAGGAGTGTGTGTCTCTGTGTGTGTGTGGGGGAGGGTCCATTTGAGAACAATCACCATTAAGAGAAAGCAACCGATAAAGGAATCAGCTCCGCCATGTACTGGTTTTCTGAGCTGATTTTCATGGGTCTGGCACGCTGCAGTGAAACTGGAGCACCATGCTGAGGCCTTTTCATTAATACCTGCGAGGCTGTCTCTAGCCTATGGCATTTCAGTGGAGGAATCAGAAATATGTAATTCACCAAGTGTCTCACTTCATATTTTGTACTGTCTGAGTTTTAATTATCCAAGAAAAACATTTACTTTTCTCTGCCTTTCTCTTGTGCTTTGCGTGGGTCTCCTGGCTTTCTCCATCTTTTTTCCTCCCTCCTTTCCTCTCTGACTCTCAAGCAATTATGTCCTGACTGCAGGGCACTCATTTTTCCCATCCAAGGGCTCCATTTTTATTGTTTGTCTTCACAATAACATTACTTACCTGTTTTTATCACATGACTTTTCCCCTAAATCCCAAAGATCGAGCATGCTTTGCTTAACTTGGTTAGCAAGAAGATGACCCTCTCCAGCCTCAGAGCTCCAGACCTGGCACAGTGGGAACACCAGTGCCAGAGCTGCAATGATCTTCAATAATGCAATTGTGTTCTTTGACAAAAAGAAGTAACCACCAGAGACAACAGCAGTATTTTCCTTGGGCATGTGAAAACTTTCATTTTGGAGAGGAACTTTTTAATTAACACCACGGGCTTTGGAATCAGATTAGCCTGAATCAGATGGCTGGCTCCACTTAATAGCTTCTGAACTTGGCAATGCTTCCTTAGTCTCAGTTGCCTCATCTGTGAAATGGGTATTAATGGCATTTACCCCATAAGGTGGCTGGGAGAATTAAATGAGATAAATCATGTAGACTATCAGCACAAGGCCTGGCTTGTGTGCTTCATAGTGTCTTTTGCAATTATTTAAGCATTATCCTTATCACCATCACTATTTGTTTGACTCATAACATTTCTCACTTGCTCTATCCTTTAGTAAGGATTCCTTTTCCCCCTGTCTAAATGTAGCTTCTATTTTTCTAATCATCTCAGCAGATAAAAGAGAGAGAATGTTCTTTACCAACAACCAGTTAATAGTGAGAGAGGACATACACATTTGATGTATTTTTTTCCTTTTACAATTGTTTGAGAAACAGCTATTTCCATGGCTCGTCCAGTGGAGTTTGACTATAGATTAATGGATCCTTACATGGATAGGGGAGAAGATGGAGAGGTCAGAGAAAATATTTATGAAGAATAAAGCAGCTCAGACATAAATATGGATCGACCTTGTAAAAGAACCGCGCTTTGCCCTCTACCTGGCTGCATGGCTGAGAGCTTGCGGATACATTTTCTCTCCTACATACTCTCTCCTGAGGTGCCTACTAGATAAAATATTAATAATAAAAAAAGGGCCTTCCTGAAGATGCAGCATGTTACAACAAGTTCTGGGGCATTATCAACAGTTCTGTGAAATGTAATTTGAGGCATATACTTTCAAAAACGCCTGCCCCAAATCTATGGCATGCTTGATTCAAATCGGCTGCAGTGGTCTGACATGTCTCCTTGAATTTTTCCTCTCATTGCTCGAACTCACTTGCACAATTTTCTCCTTTTCCTTTCCTCCCAGGATCCATTTCCCCCTTGCACAAAGCCTCAGATCTCTCAAAAGCTGGTTTGTCAATACTTAGCAAAGCTTTCCATCTTTCTATGTAATTCTAAGGGAGTGAGGAGAAAGATAAGAACTCTTTAAAGTCAGTAGGTAATTTTTCTGTGGCTTTTAAAAAAATTCCCTCTAATCAAAGCGTCAGTTGTTACTTCTTATGGATCTTTTACCGTTTTAATAGGTCGACAACTCACCCACGGGGGCCTCACGTAATGACCCGAGTTGAAGCCAATCAGTCCACATGGCACCGGGGCTGGGTGCTGGGTGCCACATTGACAGCTGGCCTTTGCTGCTTCTGCCTTCACCGCCTAGAGAAACACGTATCAGGACAGAAAGAGAGAGTATAAGTGGGCCGCTCACATCAACCCCACCCACGTGCCATCCCTGCCTCCCTAAAAGGAAGCTAAAAATGCTTATCCTTAGGTATTAGTGAAGTGAGTTCATTTCTGTGCACAGAATCTTAGTGAATTGAAGAAAATTGCAATTTTTATAAATTTGGGAGCTCATAATTTTTGTTTATTTGGTGGTGGGGGTAGGAGAGGGGTGGGGCTATAATTTGTCTTGCTGTTGAGAAACTCTTGGGAAAATGACTTAACAGCTCAATTAGGTGAAAAGAGAAGATTTTTCAGACTCAGAACTCACACAGCATGTTCTGGCAGGAGAGCGCTGAGGAGCTCCCCATAAGTAGAAAGCTGTTTTAGGGAGTTTGTTACTGCCCCTAATGTGAGAGTGGTGGAAGTTTGAAGAGTCTGTTGGTCACAGTCATACTATCTACCCTGTGCTGAGTGAGTACTGTGTCTCAGGGGCTTTTCAAAGTGTGTCCTGTGTTGGCGCATTGAATGCTCGTAACTGTGTTAAGTGGCGCATGCGCGCTCACACACAACCATTTCTCTATCCCATTCCAGAATATTTCCATGAACTTGAAAGGAAACCTGTGTCCATTTTGTTATTTTTCTGGGACTGCTATTACAGAACAACAAAAAGTGGCTTAAGACAACAGAAATCTGTTGTCTCACAGTTCTGGAGGCCCCAAATCACGGTGTTTGTGGGCCATGTGACCTCTGAGATTCTGAGTAGGATCCTTTATTGTGCCCCTGGCATGACCAGCAGTCCTTGGTGAGCCTGGAGTTCCAGCTACGTTTGGTCAACTTCTGCCTCCATCTTCAGATGGAGTTTCTCCTGCGTGTGTTCACACTATCTTTCCTCTACTTGTTTGTGTTTAAGTTCCCATTTTTATAAGGGTACCAGTTGTACATTGGGTTAGACCCTCCTGAGTGACATTGTTTAAACAATGTAAGGTGTAAAAATATAAGGATATTCTCAGGTATTTGGGGTTGGGAATTCAATATATCTTTGGGGGCAGGATATAATTTGAGCAGTATCCCTAATTCCCCTCTGTCCATGCTCCTGGCAACCACCCATCTGCTTCCTGCTTCGATGGACTTAAATACTCTGGTCATTTCATCTTCAGGAAATCATATAGTCTGTCGCCTTTTGTGTCTGGCTTCTTTTCTTTTTAAGATTTATTTTTATTTATGCATGCAAGAACTGGGGTGTAGGGCAGAGATGCGGGATGTGTGGAGGTGAGTGTGTGTGTGAGAGATGATTCACCAGAGACAGAGTGGGGAGAAGAATAGGCATATCTACTGAAATACATTGCTGAGGGGAGCAGCAGGCAGGACAGGAGAGGTCTGTTGTGCCATGTGGGTCAGCTCCCTGGCGGGGGATTGAACTCATGCTACTATGGCTGGTAATAGCTTGATAGCGCTGAGACTGTAACCCTTGAGTCACCAGTGAGACCCTGTGTCTGACTTCTGATACATAGCATAATGTTTTGGGGGTTCACCTATATTGTAGTGTTGTTAGCAGGTAGAATGAGGGACACCCCAAGTTCCCCAAACCTGCCTACTCTAAATAGTTCAGCCACCTGCGACATAAAGACAAAACATATTCCTAAGACCTGCATTAGAATATAACTTTAATACAATTAGTGTGCAATAAAGAAAAGAAAAGAAAAAACAGAGAAGATAGTTTCCCTATGAAACACCCAATTACCCATCCCTTCATTAGTAAATGGCCAGCTAAACAGGGTTGGCCCAAACAGGGCCACTGAGGCCCAAAGCCTCCACACGTCTGAGGCACCTTCTGGAGGGGACGCATACAGAAGCGGAAGAAGGGGCCAGGCAAGTCTGGAAGAAAAATAGCAAAATCAAAACCCAAGTCAAGTTAAAGTCTACCTTTGTCAGTCTCCCCACATATCCCTCACCACCCACATGTCCCTAAGTCCCTGGTACAAATCTAAGGCTGATACACAAGAGTGACTTCTTCACATGTCTCTCTTCTCTGTTTGTGTCCTCTAGGTCTTCACTCTCCAGCCTTCTCCCCCAAGTCCTTTTTATCTTCTCCTCTACATTCAGCTCCACCCTTCCTTAGGTGGGGCAGGGAACCTGGAACCTCTCCTTTCTATGGGGATTGCAGTTATAGCATGTGTCACTATTTGTTTTTATGGCTGAATAATATTGTACTTGTTTTTCTATTGAAGACAATGAAACACATAAAAGCTCAATAATGTGTCCAATATCACACAAGAAGGAGAGAGCAGAGGTGAGAATTGAACGTAGAAGGTAAATTGAAAAACCTGTGTGTCCTTACAGAACATTACCTCACAGTAGCTTGGAGAGAAATGAACATGAGAAAGACAGCCAGCCAGCAAGAAAAGAAAAGATGGCGGGGTGACTTTCCAAACAGAGGGAAGATGGCCAAGGGCCTCTTAAGAATGGTGCCTGATATACTGTACAGTTGTTTCCTATTCCATGTTGTGTAACCACCTCTCCCTTTCCCTTTTCCCAGTAAACTCTTCCTCAATTTTCTATTTTGTATTAAGTATGTTTTGAGGAAATAAAAAACAGCATCCAGAGAGGAGACAGCAATTTGAAGATGACCTGGAAAATGTAAGCCCCTAACATTTCACGAATTCACAAGTGTTTGACTAGGCTATTTTATTGAAAATTAAGAGGAAGTAGGATATCAGGAGGCTGCAGGATTTGGGGATGGGCCTGAAAAACTGTGTGAGGAGCTTGAAATGCCCCAGAGTTGTTGAGGTGTGGAAAATAATCTTGTCACCCTCATCCTCCAGGTCCTCCTCCTCCTCTCAGCTCCCCATGGATGAGTGAGCACTAAAATGTACCATGAGAGAAGATGTAAAAATTGTTCCAGATTCATTTCATAACAACCTGAAAGCTGAAAAAATTGCTCGGGCCAACCTCTCAACCAGAAGGATATCGCGCTCCACATTGCAAATCAGGTCAGAAGTTTCAAGACTTGCACGGGATTCGTTCAGGAGAAAGGCAGCGTCCTGGTATCCTAGGGCTTCTGGGACAAGTACCACAGAGCTGGTGAGAGAAGAGGGTTCTCACAATTCTGGATGCTAGATGAGGTTTGGCAATATTGATTCCTTCTGGGGGTTCTGAGGGAGGGTTTGTTCTCCTCAATGTAAGGGATCAAGGAAAGTGAGGTCCTGAGCTCAGCACTCATTGTTGACCCAGCAATGGCAACTTGGACTGGGAGCATCAGCCACATGAGATCCTGGAGCCTCTGGGATGCAGACCCGTCACAGTCAGAGGGAAGCATGAGATGGGATTGGTGAGTGTGAAATGTGTGCTGGAAACAGTGAGTGGAGTGTAGACAGATGGCCTGATTGCTCCTAAAGTTGCTGCCTCAGTGGCTTGCCATCTGTTGCATGATACAAACCTATAATCTATGTTTAGTTCTTATGGTGTGATAATACTGTTTTATTTCTTCCCTCCTCCCCCCTCAAAAACCCTTCAGCAGCATGGAACTAACAAACTTCATGCTTAATGAAAAATTAAGTGCTGAATAGCCTTTGCTCAAGAATGTTGATGATGAATGTGAAGCTTGCACAAAAGCATGTTAATATTTGCCATACACTCTGGAGGCAATAGGAACACCAGTGAATAGATAATAGATAAACTCAGGAAGAGAATCTTATGAAAAAGCATAACCATCTATTTAAAAAATTGTAGCAATTTTATGCCTGCTCATAACATGTGATCACTCCGGGAAGTCCATCTTTTCAGTTAGGTAAAATGATTATTCTTCCAAATTAATTTCACTCAATTTTGTTTCTTTTTTTCCTTGTGTTTATAGGAAGAGTAAAGTGGGATAGATGTCTGCACTAGCCGAAGAAGAAGTCACAAATCACAAAATGATCTTGTTTTATACCAGATTCTTCAAAAGAAAACCAGTTAACTTAAATCATATTTCTTTTTACCCAATGCACAGGCTCAAAGCAGAGCTTTCGAAAGTCCATTCTGTCAAAGATCTAGCATCTGACATTATTGTAGTTTATAACTTTACTTAGAGACAATTCAACAGTGAGTCTACAAATACACATTTTTGTGGAACTTGGGATTGGGGCAAAATGATGTCACTACTTAATTTAAAACATGGAGTAGAAATGTTATTTGGGATTAGTTCATAGGTAGAAAGATAATAGCTATATCTAAAAAAAGTGGGGTCATCTACCAACAAAATGGAAGCTACATATAACGGGCATTGTATATATTTTTATTTATACACTGAGAAACTGAACTACAAAATACTTGTGACAGAGATTATGTCAAGTGACAAATGTGGTTCAGTGTGGCAGTCTATACATCTGCCTATTCTGTCTTGAATCTATAAATGCACACATAATAAATTATATACTTCCATTTATTTTTCTTTTCACTCTTGAAATTGTCCTAGTGTGGATCATAAATCATATAGTCACATAGTTAAAACATAGGCCATTTTTTAAAAAAAGGTTATTTAATTGTATTATTTATTATTTATTTTTATTTTTTTTAAAGATTTATTTACTTATACACACAAGGTGGGGTACAGGCCAGAGGTGTGGGGCGGCGAGAGGGTTCACCAGAGACAGAGTGGGGAGCAGAACAGGCAGATCAGAAATACACTGCTGAGGGGAGCAGCGGGCGAGGCAGGAGAGGTCTGCCGCGCCATGTGGGATTCTCCCCTGCTGGATGTTGTACAACTCGCATCGCTGCTGCCGACAGCTCCACAGCATAGCGCTCAACCGCTGTGCCACTGGGGAGGCCTAATTGTGTTATTTATTAATGAAGTAGTTTTGGTTTGCACCCCTATATGATTTAGGGGTCAATGTGCACACCTTTCAGATGTATGTTATCACACCACACCCATCACCAAAGCACCTTCGCCATAGACAATCGGGCCCCCTCTGGCCTGTGCTCCCCATCCTCACCTCCACTCTCCCCTCTGGTAGCCTCAATGCTGTACAGATTTCTAGGGTTTATAAAACACAGGCCTAGAGCCACGGTCATCCATCTACTTCCAGACTCCCAAATGCCTAAGGACTTCTTGCTAATTCCTCTAGTTGGAAATGGATGTTCCTGGGTATGTCAAAGTTTCAGTCACTCCTTCTCCAGCTCACTTTTGAGTTACCCTCTCCCACCGCCATATGGCAATAGTGACTTCTAGCTCTCACTCAGATATTCTTTGTTCAGTGAGTGAGCATCCACAAATTCTTTATTTTGATTACCGTATTTGCATTCATTATGTAGCTTTAACAATTCATCTTTATTATTTATTTATATTACAGTATATATTTCCTTTCCTTGTGAAAGGAAAATGTAATTTTTTAAGTATTCTAGCATAGTGCACATAAACATACTCACTAATGGGTTCATTAAGAGTCAATAATTAGGTGGTTGGTGTTTTAAATGCTTTATATATGCAGAAATCCATAGTGGATTGTTTTCCAGGTGATTAAGGAACATAGATAATATAGGGAACATGTTATTTTTCCCTTTGACATCATGAAATAGGGTCCTTTGCTTCCTCCAAATTCCCTTCCAGTAGAATTTCAGGAGAGAACTGGACACACAACAAGGGCCACTTCTATCTACTAAAAGACTCTATCATTTTTCTTCCTTTATTAAGATGTAATTGACATAGAACATTGTGTAAGCTTAAGACATGCAAAGTTTTGGTTTGATAAATACACACACTGAAAAATGAGAGCCCTTAGCATTAGCTAACTCCCCATCACACTGAATAATAACTGAATATGGCAGACATTCTTTTCCTTCAACAGTGAACACGTTGACAATCTTTGTCTTTATGGAACTTACCTTTGGTGGGGTGAGAAGGACATGGAAATAAACAAAGAATATAAACTATGTCAAGTGGAGATGTGCGCTAAAGAGAAAACCTAGCGGGGCAGAGAGAAGAGAGAGAAGCAACTTTATTTCAAAGGAGAAAGTCCTACTAGGATAGGGCAGAGACTGGAAGGAAGTATCCAAGGAGGCCACTTGGGTATTGGAGGAAGGACAGCCCAGGCAAGACCTGAGAAAGGAATGTACCTGGTGTGCTTGAGGAAAAGGGAAGGAAGCCGGTGGGAGTAGTGAGCCATGGGGAGCGGGAGAGGAGAACAGAGAGATCTGGGAGGACCTTGGAAGCCAGAGTATGAATTTTATCCTCAGTGAGATGGGAAACCTGTGAGTTTGAGCAGAGGAATGACATACTGTGGATTACATTTGCAAAGGATCATTGTGGCTACAGTATAGAGAAAATGCTCTGCGTGTGTGTGTGTGTGTGTGTGTGTGTGTGTGAGAGAGAGAGAGAGAGAGAGAGAGAGAGAGAGAGAGAGAGAGAGAGCGAGCAGAGGTAGAAATAGGGAGAGGAGTAAGACTCATTCAACAGTCCAGGTCACAGGTAACAAGCTTAGACCATCGTGGTAAGAAACTGTGGGTCTCGATGGATTTTGAGGGCTAGGATTCTAGGTTAATGTTGCTCAGACATTACGTGTGTCTGATCTTCCCCATTCATCTTGAGATGCTGATTTGCCCATAATTGATCCTTGGGCCAAAAATCTGAAGTTTCTGCAGAAGGGCTTTGGGGTCGGCCTGGAAATGAGAACATTCGATCTTTTTTCCCATTAAGACCCACAAGAGGCAGAAGTGCTGGAAAGTTGATGCTGGTGTGTTCCCAGGGCTTCCTGCCTCTTCCTAAAGTGGGGACTTGCTGCTAACTGCTGAACCAGAGGAAATGACCAACTTCTCTTGGCTGCAGGAATAGCACTCGGGTCCTCCAGCCGATGGTCAGAGACTGTCCTGAGAAGCTCTGCCTCTGTTTAGCCCCAGGGAGAGGAGGAGCAGGGAGGGGGTGCTGGCAGGCCTCAGGCAGAGCAGATCAAGGACTCTGCTTATGGCCCCTGGTAGGTTTCCTGCCCAGCACCCATTCTGTTCCCTTCTTTGTAACAAATGCCAAATTTCTCTGTAGCAGGAATGTCACGATTTCCTCATTGTCCATGAGAAGGCAGTGGTCACTGAGTAGGGGCTTCGGGAAGACTATTGCTTTTCTGATTAAAGAAAAAAAAAAGCATGGGACCTGAAATGGGAATTTTTTAAAATCTTTTTTTATATTATTATTATTATTATTTATGTCTTTTACATTATTTTGTATTCCCTGTAGGTTACCCACCTACGATTCACCTGTGAACCGTCACCATAGTCCCTTGAAATGAGAATTTTTTTTTAAAGATTTATTTATTTATACATACAAGCTGGGGTACAGGCCAGAGGTGTGGGGCGGCGAGAAGGTTCACCAGAGACAGAGTGGGGAGCAGAACAGGTAGAGTGACAGAAATACACTGCTGAGGGGAGCAGCGGGTGAGGCAGGAGAGGTCTGCCGCGCCATGTGGGAATCTCCCTGGCTGGGCGTCGAACTCGTGTCGCCGCTGCTGACAGCTCCACAGTGCAGCACCCAACCTTCTGCACCACCGGGGAGGCCCCTGAAATGAGAATTTTTATCATGAAAATGAGAAGCCAGTTCTAAGGGTGGCAACGCAGAAGGACACAGGAGCTGGGGGCTTTGCTGATGACGCAAAAGTGCGGAGCCAGCTCCTCACTGGGCCCCACTGTCAGGTGAGAAAGCCACCCGGGTTAGAATAGGTGGGTGAAGCAGAGCGTGTGGCCGAGTGGTCCTGACAGAGGACCTCAGCTCAACCTTGAGGATGGGAACTTGGCTCTGCACTTAACCTGCTAGGACCCTTAGGCACAGCCTTCAACACCCGAGCCTCAGTTTCCCATTTCTGTAATAAAGACAATAGTATTTTCCCTGCACGGCTGGGACCTGAGCAAATCCCAGGGACTTCTGTAAGGGCCAAAGACCTTGAGGCTGCCGCTGTGTCTGCCGGTAGCACCAGGATCTCAGACAAGAGGGAGCAGGTTTCGTGGCACCCGGCACGTAAGGCAGGAAGGAGAGGTTGGTGGGGAAGAAGTTCATCCTCAGAGGTAACAAACAGGCCAGGATGCAGGCGTTTTGCAGGATACATCAGCCAAGCCCAGCCACCAGGAAGCCCACCCGAAGGTGTGCACTTGCCTGAGGCCAAGGTGAGCTCATTCAAGTTCCCCTGGGTGTTTCTTGTGGGCAGGAAACCAGGGTCTGTGTGTGGGTGGGCTGGGCATGCAGGTGCAAGCCCTGACAGCTGCAGCTGGTGAGGAGGAAGACCCTGGGGAGGGCGTTGGTCCTCACACTTACCTCATGAGGAGATAAAAGCCACAGTGTGTGCGCCATGCCAGGTCTGGGGTGGTGGGAATTCAGGGAGCGATCCTTTAAAAATGGAAATCTAATTTTCCACTTGGCTATTTAAAAACCTTTTGCTGCTCCGGGGCGTATCCCCAGGAGGAGGACCGACAGCTAGGGCTGCGGGTTGTTTTGGGGGGAGGAGGATAATGAAAAGCTTCCAAATTTAATGGCGGCCTTGGAAGCTCTGAAAACAGACAAGCCACAAATGGTGTACTTTAAATGGACAAACTGGATGAAATTCTAATCATCTCAAGAAAGTTATAAAAAAGAACAAGAAAGAGACTGCTTTCCTAGTTTCGTATTGTCCCTAAACCTATTCTCCATAAAGGATCAAGGTTTTTCTAGAATTAACTGCTGCTGGCTGTTCTAGTCTGATCGGCTGGGCTGACCAGTATCTGTTACCTCAGGGGCTTCTTCGCCTGTGGCTTCTTGCCTCTGGTTGTGGTACTTGTGCCTTCTCCTTCCTCCATGGAATCCAGGTCTGCTTGTGCAAAATGAAGCTGCACTAATGTTTTTGTGGTAGAGGCTTCTTGCCCATTGCCTGAATATGGTTACTTCACTGAGCTGTCACCTCCCTTGCTGGACAAGAGACAAACTGAAGGCAGGGACCCTGCTGCATGTGACATGGGCGGGCATCCCACGGGCAGTGGGTCTGGGGGCAACACTGTTTGGGTAAGGGGGAGTTTTCATGGCCAACTCTGTTTAGGATTGTAAGAGGGTGGTCCTCAGGAAAGGGGAGTGTCCCAGGACCCCACCCCACCTCAAGCCAGAGAGATCCAAGGCACCTAGGACTACGAATCCCAGAATGCCATCATCACCGAAGGAAGGATGCTGAGGACTGAGGGTGGAGTTAAGAAATGGTTTTGGAATTTAAAAACCAGATCTGTGAGCTTGGAGGGGGGCTATTGCTCATGGTTGTGGATTGCCAGGTTTTGAGTGGGCCATAAGATCCCTGCTCAGCGGAACTGGTAGGATGCTTTCGCCAATTTATTCTTTATCTTTTTCCTTTCCCTTTTTGTAAATAAACCCTTTTATTAATTTTATTGTGTGTGTCTGCAGTTGAGTCTTTTAAGTCCCTTTTAAGTGCATGGGTGAGAACCCAGACAAGCACCCCATTTATATGGGGGCTGCCCTGTAACAGGGTGACTTCACTCAAGGATCATAAAGAGCAGAGAGTTGAATCATTCTTGCATTTCCCACAGTGTACCCCCTTGTGCTTTTCCTCCTGGGGTTGATCGTTCCCACCTCCCTTTGGTAAGTATTTCATGCGCTGCTTTGCATACAGCAGGCACTTTATGAATGAGTTGGGTGGCTGGCTGCAGAGGCCAGGCAAAGGCTGGGAAGAAAAGCTTGTCTTGGGAAATGGCCAGAAAAGTGGATGTTGACCACACATGCCAGGGAGAGAGAGGCCAGCACCTGCTCAGGAGCCAGGAACTTGAGAAGGCTGGCAGCTTCCATGCTGCATTTCACAAAGCCAGGAAGAAGTCAGATGAGGTACATGGTGACTGTTGCTGTTGAGCATTTTCCCCAGGTGCCTTTTTCTTCACGGCGGTGCATGTGGGTCTGTCCCTCTGTCTTTAGTTTTCCTTTCTTTCTGGGAGCTTCCTCCCTCTCAAGACTCATGTTGGCCGAGATCCTGCCTAGGGCCTCTAAGAAAAGCAAAATCATCTCCAATTATTGAGCGCTTATTATGTTTCTGGCACGGTACCAGGCACCTACTATCTATCAGGTGTAGACCTAGATCTTCCAAATGCTTTATTTTAATCTGTTTGTTAGTGAAATCCATGACTACATTAAATAACATTCTCTGCTGGGACAAACAATCCTAAACTCTCAATGGTTAACACGGTGAGACTATTTTTGTGCATGTTCCTATTACAGTCCAATGTGGCGTGCGCGTGTGCGTGCATGTGTGTGCTGTGAGCTTTGCTTTTTGTAGTCCCTTAGAGACACAGACTCCTCCCATCTAATGGCTGCACTTCCTGTAGGGTGGCTGAGCCTTCTGCTGGGTGATGGCACCCTGCTAAGGAGGAGGGGGCAGTGCATGGGAGAGCGTGCGAGCAGCTGCAGGGCTGAGCCTGGAAGCCGCGTGCAGCCCTCCACATTCCATCAGCCGGCACTGCTAGCCACACTGGGCAACGTTGCTTAATTGTGTCCTCAGAGTGAACACGTCTCATTGTGTCTGTCCCAGAGAGAGTGATTGTTGTCACTATTTACAGCTTGGCTAACTTTAGCCTTTTATGGCCAAGCAATGAGCTTTGCTCTGACAGAAAGTTTGTCTGGTGCTGTTCTAAAATCCCCTGTCCTTGCATAACTTCTGACACATAGAAGTACTTACCCAGTCTCTCTCATGTTGAATTTAACTGGAGAAGCGAAACCCCGTCACAGAGTGGTGAGGGATCCTTCAATGCACTCTCATGTCCCGGGGACTTTCTGCTTTTCCACTTCAGCAGGAAGTGGTGGGAGGGTGTCAGCTGGAAGCCCCGGCTCCCACCAAGGCTCACGCTGCACAGAGAATCTCCCTCCCAGGTGGGCAGCTGAGGTCCTTCTGCATTCTCCCTCTCTGTACTTTTTCCACTGGGGTAAAAGTAAGTCTTATGATGTAGAAATGCAAGGGAGGTGAGGTGGACGAGAGGGAGGAATGACTGTGTTGAACCTGCTATCTTTCTCATTAAGGAGAAAGATTAGGTGATTCACCCCAAAGCAAAGGATTATCTGCTTCTGATGAACTGATTTCCCTTCCTTACCCCAGGCAAGCTCAAGCCCAAGTGTAAGGTTGTCCTACCCTCGCCCTCTTCCCATTGCCAATGCTGAACATTCATCATCCCTAGGGATGTTCTACCCCCTGGGTCCTTTCACTGGGGAAACAGCTCATGCAATTTCACACTGTTCCTGACACACACCCTTGACTCAGCAATACTTATGCGACTTTTTCTTTCTTTTCTCAAATTGAATTCCTTTTTTTCTCCTCGGATGACCTCATCAGTGGTAATCACTGTGTATATCAGAGAATGAATACAAATGAAGGAGACACTGGTCAAGGGCTTCCAGAAGGGAAGGAGAAGGCCCCAGAGAAGGGAAATCATCAAAAAATAAAGACTGGAGATACGACTTTAAGAGCTTCATCATTATTAATTTAGGAAGCCTAAAGAGGGCTGGCGACAAGAAAAGGTCAGTAAAAAAATCCTAAGGATAAGCCTGCCGAGTATGTGAAGACAGTGTGGGCCCTGAGAGTGGAGATGATGGCCAGTTGGCCAGGTTTTCATGGCCTTTGCCCTTCCCTCTGGGCCGGTTGGGATGTGCTGTGCGGGCAGTGCGCCTCGGGGCTGCTGTGGCGGTAGCCTATCCCTGCCGGCTGGTGGCGGCTTGGTGGGGCTCAGCAGTGCTGGACAGTCCGATGGGCATGTCTGTTGAATAGGAACACGATTTCACAATGGATCTGATCTGGACATCGACCAACCAGAATGGAAGTTGCCTACCATGAATCAGCGTGTTGTAGGCTACTCCTGATAAGCCCTGCCCATTTAGTAAAGCTGCTGAGTCATGGTTTGGAGTAGGGGGATTTAGGTGTGGGGTGGGTGCAGATGGGCTCCGGGAATGCTTTGGGGCCACCAGCATGTGGTATTTCAACATTTTAATAACCAGACAGCTGTCCTGGTGCAGACCTGCAGGATTTCCACCTTGGGAGCATTGCCCCTATAATTTGCTCTGCTATGGTGACTGAGCCATGAAATAGAACTCGATCTCTGTGGTGGAATCACTCATTGCCTCTACCGGAGAAAGTAATCAGGCATCGTGGCTGACAATTCCCAAGAGCGCAAATTTTGAGAAACTGCCAGGCTCATTGCCCTTGACCACTCTGACTTCCTTAAAGGTGTTTCTCTTTAGGAGGCATCTTCCTTTCCTCGATGCAGCCCTCTGTGGCCTCCTTCCCGATTGGGACTCTTGCTCTTAATTCCTCACGCAGGTCCTATGGACTTTAATCAAAGGCAAGGGGAAGGCAGCTCATGGTTGTCATTAGGATGATAGGATGTGAAATGACCACTGTATTGTTTTCATTTCTCCAAGACAGCAGCCTGGTGCTCTGCGTTGTCAGCTCATTAGAGGATGTCACTGAGAAATGCAAAATAGCCCAACTCCAGCACTATCTGCTCCTTCCAATTCCCTCTGCATGGAGCATCAGAGCTGGAGCAGGCTAATCTGATTTCATCACTTGGGCAGTGGGGTTTTTTATTGAGCACATTCAGAGGTGGCTGCAGGGCTAAAAATAAAAAAAGAAAGAAAAAGAAAATTTCAGGACTTTTGGGGGGGCCAGACAGCAGGTGTGTTTCCACAACCACTATATTTAGTCTTCTACTTTGTTCCAGAAAGGATTTCAGGCTGTTCTCAATTTGACATGCTTCAACTAAACCCAGGAGAAGTTGTTCTTTTTATATAGTAAACGCTTTAAGAAAGGAAAAATTAGGGGTAAGTAATTCCCCTCATTCAAGCATTCTTGACTCATATTTTCAGGTCCCCAAGATCCGGTCTTTTTGTTTTTATGTTAATTACTGGGCTTTTAAGAGACAGTCTGTTTCAGTCACAGGCTTACTGACTAAAAGAGAGACTCTCGTGGTGGGAATGCGAACTGGTCCAACCACTATGGAAAGCTGTATGGTAGTTCCTCAAACTGCTAAAAATGGAACTTCCATACGACCAACCAATACCACTTTTGAGAATCTACCCAAAGGAACAAAAACACTAATTCAAAAGGATACATGCACTGTATGTTCATTGCGGCACTGTTCACAATAGCAAAGGTATGGAAGCAACCCAGATGCCCCAAAATAGATGACTGGAGCAAGAAGATGTAGTACCTATACACAATGGAATACTATTCAGCATTCAAAGAAGATAAACACATGCAATTTTCAGTGACATGGATGGAATTAGAGGGGATCATACTCAGTGAAATAAGCCAGAAAGAAAGAGAAAAATATCAAATGGTTTCACTTATAATAGGACTATAGGGAAACCTGATAGGAGAGAGAAACTCAGCGGGGGGTGGGGAGGTGGGTAAGGGCACAAAATGGAGTAGAAAAGAACACAAGGGACCACAGAGATGGATCACGGGTGAATTGGTGGTGGATTACCCAAGGGGAATACAAAATGTAAAAGATATAAATAATAACAAAAATATATATATTAAAAAAAAGAGAGAGAGAGAGAAAGAGAGGGACTCTGGAGATAGGGGTGAGTACATGTTACCAGTTTCTAAATTTTCCATTTGCCTTAAGTTTTAGTTGGGGCTAAAACCACTTTCTTGAGTCTTTCCTCTGTGTAAAATAGCTCAGAAAATTCCATCCTTAAGACTATAATGTGGTGAGGGCTATTTATTTCTTAAAATGCATGGGTGCCCTAGGACCAGGCGGTATCCCTAAATATGAAACCCAAGCTCCTTGGAGAAGTGACTGATCCAGTCTAGGAGTTCATATATGAGATGCCCCAGAGTACTGAGTTACAGGCAAACTTTACTGACGACCACGGTGTGGGAAAAAGGCTCAGGGACCAATATGAGGAAGCTCCTAGGGTCCAAAGCAGGGACAATATAAGCATCAGTAAACATCACTGCAATGCTGGGACACACCTACTCTT
Source organism: Scalopus aquaticus (assembly GCA_004024925.1). NCBI lineage: Eukaryota > Metazoa > Chordata > Mammalia > Eulipotyphla > Talpidae > Scalopus > Scalopus aquaticus. The sequence continues at coordinate 33,080 of PVIJ01006686.1, forward strand.
TTTACACTCTCAAGAAATAACCTTGGAGAAAAAGTTTTATCGGTCACCCCTGAAGGAGTCCAGGAAACTACATCATCTTGAAAATGGTAAAGGAAATCATCAAGCATTTACTCATATTTCCTAAGTTAATTTTACTTTGGGGACATCCAAGTAATTGCTTTGAAAGTTTTTCTGTATTCAAATATTCTAGCTAATAAGTAAAAATAGGAGTGATGGAATTCCATTTTTCTTTTTTTTCAGAGTAATTTTTATTTATTTATGTATACAAAAACTGGGGTGTAAACCAGAGGTGTTAGGGGTGAGAGGATTCACCAGAGACAGAGTGGGGAGCAGAACAGGTGGATCTACTGAAGTACACTGCTGAGGGGAGCAGCAGGCAAGGTAGGAAAGGTCTGCTGTGGGCTGTATTTTAGCTCCTTGGCTGGGGATTGAAGTCGTGCTGCAGTGACTGGTGATAACTTGATAGTGCTGAGACTTAACCCCTGCACCACCAGGGAGGCCCCAAGGAATTCCATTTTTCAACCCTAAATGACAACTGGGTCCAGGCCAGGGTTTCTCCAATCTGCACGACTGACATGTTGGCTCTGGTGAGGCCCTGAGGTGGCCTGCTCTGGACAACATAGCAGCACCTCTGGGATCCCATCCACTAGATTCCAGTGACAATCTCAAGTGTCACTAGAGATTGCCAAATCTCCCAGGTCAAAATTGCCCTGATTGTGAGTCAGGGCTCTAGGCAATAATCAGGTAGAATAATAATAAAAAAGGACCAACTAGACTTAGTGTGTCTTGATGGAGATAAATACTACCATCTTAGAAATTCTTGCCAAAAAATCACAATACCAAACCAAAACCAAATGACCTGAATTAAGTCTCTATAGCTTTCACAGAAATATCACACACACCCATTCACAAACCCTCAAGTTAACCAGTGATACAGGAGTACCATCATTAAAACCCACTGTATTCAAAAGTAAGGACAAAGGACAAGGCTTGTTCAACAGAAAATTGCAAGGAGTAAACAAACAGTGACAGAGGGGGATTCTATAGTTTAAAACAGTAGTATGGCAAGAGACATAGCAACCAACTTACTTGGATCCCAACTTAAACAAACTGTTAAAAATGATAAGATCTGGGCCTCCCTGGTGGCCGAAGGGGTTAGGTCTCAACACTATGAAGCTCTCAGCAGCCACTGTAGCAGGAGTTCGATCCCCAGCCAGGGAGCAGCAGACCTCTCCAGCCTCGCCCGCTGCTCCCCTCAGCAGTGTATTTCAGTTGATCTGCCTGTTCTGCTCCCCACTCTGTCTCTGGTCTCTCCTCTCACTTCCCACACCTCTGGCCTGCACCCCAGTTCTTGTATGCATAAATAAATAAAATAATTCTTTAAAAAATGTTATGGTTTATGAAGAAATTTAATGTTATTGAGGAATTATCTTTAGTTATTTAGGTGTGATAATAGTATCATGGGTGTGTTTTGAAAAGGTCCTTATATATATCTCTAAGATATGTACTGAATAGTTATGAATAAAAGACTGATGTTTGCGATGTCTCAATCCAGAACGGGGGCACATAGATGAAATCAGATTAATCACCTGTGGATAATTATTGAGTGTGGATCACAGTATATCAAGTTCATTGTGCTGTTCTTTCTTTTTTTATGTGTTTGATTATTTCTGTAATAAAAAGTTTTTTAGAAAGCGCCTGATCCCCCAGAGGAAGTCCGAACATAAGAGAAGAGAATTGCATTCACTGCACCCATCAGCTGTGCCCCATGAACTCTGCCCAGCTCCCCAGGAAGACAGCCTATTGTTTGCTCTATTTTCTGCCCTGGAGTCTGTCTGCAAGTGGGTCCCTAGGACTGAGTAGAGATGAATAGAAGGGTCAGTGCCTGTCCTCATGTTAATTAACTATTAATCGTTCTAAGTAATGGATTAATTGATTCATGATTTTCACAAATTTATTGGCCCTCCAGTTAATGAAGAGCCTGATGCAGTGCCTTTTGGCATTTATCATCCTTCTCAGAACCGATTCATCCTTCTCAGCAAACTGGACAGCTCGGCTGTGCGGGAGGTGGCAGATGCTCAAATTTTGTGCTTGAGGAAACTGGTGTGTCCTGTGAGGAGGCAGAGGGGGTGGAGAAGCCCAAGGGATACAGGTTGAAGAGGGTAACAACGTCCAGGTAAATGCTCTTGGACTTCCTGTATGCACGTGGGCATGCGAACGCGGCTGCTGTCTGCTGTCTGCTGTCAGTGTAATGATTTTGAAAAGTTAACTAACCTGTGTCCTGCTCTCCTCCAGCCCATCATTCTCTTTGCTAATTCCTCCCTCCCCAGAACAGCCAGGCTATGGAATGCTGGTTGCTTCAGGGGCAGGATGTGGTAGGATGGAAAGCAAGCGGATTGGGTGTCCTTTCAATGGCCTCTGCCCCTAAGGAGAAATATCTAGAGATGAGGCTGGCTCCCTATCCCCATCCTGACCTCCAAACCTAGATAAGGTTTCCCTGGGGTGGAGAAAGGAATAAAGACAGCAGGGCAGTGATGACTTTGTGGGGTGAGGCACCCTGCATTCCACTTCCGGGGCTGATGCAGAGTAGGACCAAGCTGGTGGCCTCAGCAGACATTGCAGGGACTTTCATGCCCCCACATGGTGGGGTCCAGACTGGTACAGTCCCACTGTCCTTTACTGGTCTGTATAGAAACTAGCAAGGAGTAGCAGTGCGTGGGGAACACCTGGCAGACAGCAGTAAAGGGTTGTTGTAGGCTTTTGTGGTTGAGGTTGAACCACAAAAACATCAAAACATCCCAGCAAAACAGCAAAAACGTCCCAGAGTAAGATGGCAACATTGTCTAGTTGTACACGGTCATCTTTCTTTTTCCTTCTTTTTCTCACCAGCATCACAAATGTTATTTATATTGCGGTACACATTATATTGGTTTGAATACATGTAAGTATTTCAAGGGAGAAGTGCCCTGTCTCTTAAGACCTCAAGGAAAACGTTGCCTCCAAATTTGTTAGAACTTTGCTGCAGGTGAATGGACCTCAGTTTGAACTGGTTTACACACAGAGAGACCTTTGTCCTGAGGGTCTGGGGTGAAGACCAACGGGTAGGAATGTAGCTGGAAGTGGGGCCTTGAATGCAACTAGTGCTGTCTTTCTTCTCTCTGCATTCCCCCCTCTCTTGCTGCTCAGCAACAGGTCTCCCCAAGGTGTTTAGAACAGGCTTTACCAAGATCTGTCAGTTTGGCATGTAGATTATTTTGAGTTAAGATAATTCAGGCCTTAATAAGTTCATGAGAAACCTTTATCACTCCCTTAACTACCTAGAAGAATGAAAGTTGAGAGTACTACGTAGAATTAGGATTTTTACCAGAAATAAATTTTCTGTTGGAAAAATCAATCTATGTGGTAAACATGTAATTAATTACAGAGCATCAGGTCTTGGTGAGATAAGTTACCTTCCTCTCATCATGTGAGCCCCCAACCTCCCTTTCTTTCCCGAATGTCCTAGGTATCTATCCCACATCTTAGCTCAGAATAGATCTACCCTCACTTTGCTCATTGGCTTTAGAATCTACATTCATGTAGATTCTCCATATATACGTAATTACATTTGTTTGTTTTTTCCCTACTAATCTGATGCTAATCTGACTGCCTCCCCAGCCTGAGTAGCACCCAGAAGTACCTACACTGCTGTCAAACTTCTTCTCACTGCATGTGTGCAGCGACCCAGCAGCTCCTGAGCTTGATGCATAATATGATGGTCATTATCAGGCCCTAAAACCTACCGAACTAGAGTCTTGGAGAACAGTTTGGGAATCTGAATTTCAAGAAGACTTGGCCTATATCATTCTTATCGGCTCGAAAGCTTGAGATCTTCTGAATTACAGCTATAGAGAGACTGAAATGGTATGGTTCTTCCTTCTATTAAAAAAATCTCAAGGAAAGGATCTCATTGGTCTAACTTGAACTAGGTACCTGCACCTGAACAGATCCACCGTGGATTAGGGGGTGAGATTGTATTAACATGCAGCGCTTCTAAAAACCACATGGGTGGAGTGAGGAGGGGCCCCAAGAGGAGACTGCTATTCTCAAGGAAATGAAGATGGCACTAGTCAGACAAAACTAGAGGCATGTACCCCACATTTTAAAGGGCTCATAGAGAGTGAGGGTTTCAAGTCTCAGTGGTTCCCAAGCCTAGCTACACTTAGAATCTCTTCCTGAGCCCTGCTTTGTATAATTGCTACTTTCCCCTAGACCCTAGTCCTGCCCTTTAATTCCCTTATCTTAGTGTCAATCTTGGCACTTCATAATAAAAATGGAGGTCAGGGCCTCCGTGGTGGTGCAAGGGGTTAAATCTCAGCACTATGAAGCTATTGGCAGCCACTGCAGCACGAGTTCGCTCTCTGGCCAGGGGACTAACCCACATGGCACAGCAGACCTCTCCTGCTCCCCTCAGCAGTGTATTTCAGTAGATCTTCCTGTTATATTCCCCACTCTCTCTCTGGTGAATCCGCTCAACCTCCCCGCACTTCTGACCCACACCCCAGCTCTTGCATGCATAAGTAAGTAAATAATTTTAAAAAAAAATGGAGGTCACCAGGCACGAACTGCCTCTGTTTCCCCAGCCACAGCTTCCAGACTTGCTTGTATTGTCCTCCCGCTAAGAGATGTATTTCTCCCTATTTTTCTAAAGGGAAGGACAGTTTCTACTTCTTTCCAAGGTTAATTCCTTCACTTCTGCTCCTTGTTAATTTCTTTCAATTTTGCTCCTTTTCTTATTGATTTCTGAACTCTGACTTCATCCACGTCTTGCCCAAATTTGCTGATCCCCAAGGCATATCCCTCTGTTCCATGGATACATCAAGCTGCTGTCTAGCCCTTTTTTACCTCTCCATCAATTATTCCCACCAAAATAATAATAATAGGTCCTCCCTGGTGGCACAACCTGTTAAGAGCAGCGTGGTAGAGCTGTTGGCAGCTGCGGCGTGAGTTCTATGCCTGGCAGGGAAGATTCCCACATGGCGCAGCAGACCTCTCCTGCCTCGCCCACTGCTCCCCTCAGCAGTGTGTTTCCATCCATCTGCCTGTTCTGCTCCCCACTCTGTCTCTGGTGAACCCTCTCACCGCCTCACATGCCTTTGGCCTGCACCTCAGCTTGTATGCAAAAATAAATAAATCTTTAAAAAAGCAAAACAAAATAATAATAACAATAATATAATGTTATGGGTTTTTTCTTAAGTAAAAAACAATATATTTTCTGGTCTCCAGGAAAAAAAAAAAACTAGAAAACTAGAAAAATACAGAATATCATGAAGATGAAAAGAAAATTCACCTTAGATGAATTTGGTTGAGAACTTTACTTTATTAACCGAAGATGGTACTATAAACAAATTGGTGTATAGCATCTTTTCATGCATATATTATATAAATGACAAAATTGAGGTCATACTATATGTGTCTTCTATCTTGCATTATTCACTTAAAATAAAGTGAATATTCACCCACCTCATTAAATATACTTTTATATTTGATGAATATTAAATATACTTCATTGCACCTTTTGATTAGTCAATACATTGTATTGCTCTCTTAGTTTGTAAATTTTATCATATGTATATAATAAATAGTTTGGAACATCTTTCCTGTTTTCGAAGCATAGAATGTTTTTGAAAGAGTTGTTTATCCTCATTGTTTTCCATTCACATGGCGCATTGTCTCCTCGGTGTGCCGCTGTTTGTCCCCACGGCTTTGCAGTTACGCGGAAGAAGTTAGCATTGACCTCCAAGTTGCTCAATCCAGTGATATCTTCCTTATAGTGAGTTTTTGGCATTCTTTCCCAAAATGTCTCTCTCGTGACCTCTGGGACCCTGTACCCACTGCATTCTCCTCATGCTTCACCACTCCTCTTTTGCTATCTCCTTTGTTGCTTCTCTTTCTACTCATTCTCTTTAAACTGGCACAGCTTAACATTGTGCCATCAAACTATCTACTCTTCACGCTTTTGCTTCAAAACATCCCGTGTCGATGTGCACATCACACCCAGGTGCTCCACACACGCGCAGCAGCTCAAGCCTTGGCCCTTCCGAAAGCAACCCTGACCCAGTGCAACCCAGAGAAACCAGACACTTATGTGGTCCAGTCTGGAAGGGGGTGCTGAATTTAAGAGACCTGTCTAAGGGCCAAAAGAATGTAAAAATAACTCAAATCCCATTTTACCGTTTTCAAAGACTGTCAAAATTTTACTTGATTTTTTATTCCCCTTCCTAAATTTTTCAGAGGCTTTTCCTCTCCACACGCCTTTCAGCTACTCCCCTATTCCTTAGTCTGATTACTTTCTCCTTACCATTTGTCCTCCCCAAGGCTGAGCTGCTACTAGAAGTTTCCTTGTACTTGTGGTAGCAGCAACCTAGGAAGTGGGGAAGAAGGGAGGACAGAACAATTACCAGCACCCTCACTACCACCCCCATTCTTTTTCTTCTTCCGAATTCTCTATCTCCCTTAATGACACAATGTCTGAGTTGGAAATTGCCATAGACTGGATCTGTCCACTCCAAAATTTATATGTTGAAACCTAATTCCAGTGTGATAGTACTTGGAGGTGGGGCCTTAGGGAGATAGTTAGGTTATGGGGTTGTGCTCATAAATGGGATTAGTGTTCTTATAAAAGACCCCGGAGAGCTCCTTCCCTCCTGCCATGTAAGGTTATAAGGAACCGACAGCTGTGAACCACTACATGAGATCTCATCAGACAAAATCTGCCAGCACCTTGACCTTGAACTTTCCAGCCTCCAGAACTGTAAGAAATAAATTTCTGCTGTTACAAGCCACCTCGTGTATGGCATTTCGTTATAGAAGCCTGAAAGGGCCAAAACAGAAACCCTGGATTCTTTTCTCTCTTTTATGGCTGCTATTCTGTTAGTCAGATATTGGGCTGATATTAGCTTTTCTAGATTGTATTACCTAATTATCTCAGAACTTTGATTATTGCCACTGTCGAAGCCTTCATTGAGATACTCCTCAAATCTTGGGTTGTTTCAGAGTTTGTGCACTGATCTTTCTGATGTTCATCTCCCTCCTTCCCAGCCAACAGGCTGCTGCTGAGAAGCAGGTCTGGTCACCTGTCTCTGTGGCTTGACAGTGGTCATGGTTCTCTATTGTGTGCCTCTGGTTCCTGTCCTGCCTTTTAGCCAATTGTCTTTCCTTTGGGTTGTTTCTCTCATCCCTCACCTCAGTGACCCTGTGCCCTCTGGCTATGTCATAGGGTCTTAATCATTGTCCTTTAAATCTCCCTTCACAGTCACACTTTGACCTTTTTGTTCCTGGTGTTTTTGGGCCCTGAACACTCTCCTGCACCCCCTAACTCAGCATCTCCCAACACAGGTCCAGACTCACTGCTACCTTCAGATGAAGACCTCTCCCTTGCTTTCCCATCTCAGGTTCGATGAATTGTTCTCTCCACTTCACGCTGCAGGCGTTTGTCCAGGCTTTCATTATGTCACGCCCCACCCCTATTTGTCTCTTCAGCTACTTGAGAGTAGGGGGCGTTATTCACTTTGGAAAATCTCCAGTATCTAACCCACAGGGATTGCTACATCAGTGATGTCTTATTCACGTAGAACACATTAGTGTTTGCTCACCTTTCGCACACCTCCTCATCATACGTTTGTGTGCAGACAAAAAGTCTCCGATTCCTGCTTACAAGGATTGATGGTGGAAGAATTTCACTCTAAATAGCAGCTAGGCTGTCTGATTGAGACAGTGGAGGAAATTTACTGGCGTAGAAAGATTCAGTTGCATCAAAGCTACTGTGCTACAGATATTTACCCAACTGCAAACAAGCCTGACACGTGTGAAAATAGAGATCTACAAAGCAGAGGTAACGGAGTATTGTTATTTGCTTGGTAAAACAAGTCACCTAAGGGTCTATTGCTCTTTGCTTTTCAGTTCATGACACATCGGACAGAGAGGAAACTCTGCCAAGACCTGTAGATTATTCCTCCTAAAATTTTTCTAATTTGACTGCTTTTCTCTGTCTCCTTTGTCAGTGCTTTGCTTAAGCCACTTTCATCTCACTTCCAGATTGCTGCAGCCCCTCTAACTTCACGCCTCCATTTTGATAGTACTTTCTATCGAAATCTTTCCACCTCCAAGACTGGGTTTCGTAACTCGTCTATGTGTATTCAGTATACTATACAGTGTACTGAAACTGTCGTAACATTTCTGTATCCTCTATCCTAATGGCAAGCTATTTCCATTGCCTACACATAGTAAGTACTCAAAATTTTTATTGCACAAATGAATCACAAAGGTATGAATCAAAATATATTCAACACCTATCTTTTACACATCCTTTCTACTAATGAACCAAGGCACATTTCTATTTTGCTATGAAAAGCCAGGCAATTCAGTGAAATGAATTTAATTGGATTAGGAAATATGTCTGCTATTTCCATCTTTGCCTTTGCCTTTTCAATACCGATTAAAATTTACTTAATCTGACTTGCATAAGGAGTTATAGCTCAAGCCTTGGGCCAGGGGCTTGCAATCTTCTTTCTATCTTAGAGTTTTTCATCAGGTAATTGGGGCTAGAATTAGATCTGTTCTAATAGTGCTGGAAAGAGTGGATTTCCATTTTGAAAGAATGTGTGTGCTATCCTAAACACCTGGGTTTTTGCTAGAAAAGTATTTTTTGCTCTGGGAAAACTTAGTCAAGATGTTGTAAACAGTTTTGAAGTCTCCTAATTGATACCCATCCACCCATCCATTCATTCATGGCTTGAAAGCTTTCTGAAAAAAATCCTCATTTTACATTTTTAAAGAAATGAGGTCAAATGTTCTATATTTTAAACACCTTTACAAGTCATCCCCAATCACATTTTTTTCCCTTTTGATCAATGTGGATGACTTCCAGCATTTGATTTTGCTTTTATAGTGAACAGGAAGAATTTTCACGAGATTCTGGGGGGATGAGTAGCTTTTTGGAATTAAAAGTCCATTTGAAGATAGATGCTCCATGAAAATAATTCAGTACTGACTCATTTAACCACAGGTCAGATCTGGATTCCTGCCCCCATCAGAAAAGAGGGGCTCTGGTCTAGGACTCATGTTATCAGGCTGTCCTTTCTGCTTGTCTGGCAGCAGCGCCAAAGGAAGGATACCTGGAAGAGACACTTGTGGCTCTAGGAAACCAAGACACCAGGCATGGGTGTCAGTGACAGTTATTGCAAACTACTGAGAAATCACAGATGAGGAGCACATGTACCTCCTCTTCCTTCATCAAATTGTGTAAAACACACAGGAACAAGAAGCTGTCTTTTCAGATGATATGAGAACCCCCTGACACAAACGACGTGAGTGGAGTGGGATCTAAAAGGCGACTTGGGGGTCTCCCCGGTGGTGCAGCGGGTAAGCGCTGCGCTGTGGAGCTGTTGGCAGCGGTGACGCGAGTTCGACGCCCGGCCGGGGAGAATCCCACATGGCGTGGCAGACCTCTCCTGCCTCGCCCACTGCTCCCCTCAGCAGTGTATTTCCGATGATCTGCCTGTGCTGCTCCCCACTCTGTCTCTAGTGAACCCTCTCGCCTCCCCGAAGCCTCTTGTACCCCAGCTTGCATGCATAAATAAATCTTAAAAAAAATAAAAATAAAAAATAAAAAAGTGACTTGGGCAGAGAAAGGACCTGGAGCAGCTCTGGCCAAGGGAGGGAAAGAGGAACCTGTATGAGGAGATGAAAGAGGCCCAGTGCCCAGATCATCAGACATGTGAAGGGGATGGGAAAGAACAAACTCCAGGGTAGCTGGAAACCCGACCCCTTTGACCTCAGGGACCCTGACACCCAAAACATTATTCCCTGTGGTGATAAGATACCAGAAGTTCACAAAGAAATAAGAGTTCGGGCTGTGTCAAATTCACCCCCTCCTTTCCAATAAGCTTATTTGGTCGAGGACAGAGCATACAGAGGAGAGTTGACTGATTGTTGGGGAGGGAAGAAGGAAGTTTAGGGGTCAGGGTTTGTGTGGAGCTGTGTCCCCCTTGTAGTTTACATGTGGAAGATACAATATCTGGAACAGCAGACTGTGACTTTATTTGGTGAGAGGGTCTTACAGAGGTCAAGTGAAGTCATTAAGGTAGGCCCTACTCTAATATGATTGATGTCATTTTAAGATGGGGAAATTTGGAGACAGAGACAAAGACATATATATAAGATGGCCATTTACAGAGAGAGGCATGCACCCTCAAAAGAAAGAAACCTTGTCAACTGCTGGATTCCAGGCTTCTCGTCTCCAGAACCAAGACAAAACCTTTCTGTTGTTTAACCCACCCACGGTTGCAACTTGGTTGCAGCAACTCTGGTAAAATAAAACAGATGGCGGGTGCCAGCCACCTCTCTCTCTTCCAGGCAGGGTGAAGAAGAGAAGCCAAGGCTTCTTGAGACTTTACAAAGTAAGGCGGGTTTTTTCTGGAATCACACCTGGAAACCCAAATAGCATTCAGATACATGAAACATCTGGCTCCTATCTTAGTGGATCTAATGCTTTCCATCATCTTAGCAAACAGGGTTCCTTGGCCCATGATAATTGTGCACTTGCTGCATGGTCAGTTGCAAAGTGGCCAGATAATCCAGCAGACATGTGTCGTGACCTGTTCCGTGCCTGCCGGCAGAAGAACACCAGTGAGCAGGGCTGAGATGCAGTGAATGAAAGCTGTACCCAGGGTCTTCCTTGAGGTTCTTCTGTGCTTGGTCTTCCTGTGCCTCTAATCACATCATTTCTAATTATGAGGGTGGGGAAGGATTCAAAGCAGGAGCCCAAAAAGTTTCCCTTAGAAACCCTCTCTTTACTCAGCTGAATGGAATGTTGTCACTGGATTTCCTTTAGATTAAAGAGGACATGCTGTTAGGAAGAGGACAAGCAATGATATCCCCTTTATTGTTAAGTGATTCTTTGGAAGTGTTTCTCTTCTTTCTTCCTAAAAGCATGTAGAAAAATATGAATGCTAATTAGGTTACAATTATCCTAATAGTGGACCATTTTACTGGTTGTGCCAAGTTGATGCTCACCAAGGAATAGTCTGGCAACAGCATAATAAACTGTTTGTAAGAAAATATTAGGGAGGAGAATGAGCCAACACTTGAGTTTGAGAGTACACAGAGATGAGGGCACAGATGGGCTGAATTTGGATGTGCCTCATCCCTTTTTTCACTTATAAATCCACCGAAACCTTGACCTTTTCTTCGGCTTCCTCTCTAAGCACATGCTTTACAGTCAATGTCTTCTCTAGTCCTCGGCTACAATGACCTGTTTCCAGCCTGTGCTATGCTGTCAAGTCCCAAAATGCCTGAGATCCCAACAGAGCTGTTGGAACAGTCAATCAAAGTCATAGGGAAGGGAGAAAGTGCTAGATGGCACCAAAGGCAAAGAGACTTGCCTAAGGTCAGCGTGGAGGCGGCTGGCATGTCACTTTATTCAGATATCCCCAACTCAGTTACACAGAAGACCTTTCCATGCAGCAGGGAGAGGTACCGACCTTTGTGAAAGGGAACGCAGACTGGTGCTTAACAGCATAAGCCTGGAGGCAGGCCAGCCTGAGTTGTAATTCCCGATGCACCACTGACCAACTTTGTGAACTCCGGCAAGTTATTTTTAACCTCTTGAACCTCATTATTCTCAATCTTAAACTTTAACTTCAACCTTAGAGTAGACACAAAACTCATCGAAAGCAAAATGGAAAAATTAGTGGTGGTGTGTTCATGTCTTGGAATAGTCTGGAGTTGTGGGGACGAGAACTCTACAACAACACACAATACAGGTGCATGATACAACAACACACAACCATGGCATGAACCTCGCAAACGTAGTGAGGGAAAGAAGCCAGATCTGAAAGGGTATGTAATTCATAAACCACTTATATAAAGTTCAGAGCCTGGTGAAACGAAATTTTGTTTTTGGAGGTTGGGATGGTGGTTTCCCTTGGGTAGGGGGTGGCTGGAGGGGTGGAAAGAGTGAGCTGGAGGTGTTGTGTCGCCGTTGGTTGCTGTGTTCAGTATGTGAAATGCACTTAAAATAGGTTATTTTCCATATGTGTGTTATATTTTAATAATTAAAAACAAAACCAAACAAAACCAAACAGCAGATTCTAATAGCACCTAGCTCATAGAGATGTGAGGATTTAATGAAATAATGACTAGAAAATACCTAGCCAGAGTAGGGTGTGATGTATGTGAGCAATTGATTATGGTGATTATTCTTATTATCCTGATAAAGGTGTTGGTGACAAATTCAGTTGCTGTCACCTCTGGGTATGCCTGTTACACTGCAGGGTTTAAATAGGAACCAATGGAAAGGACCCAAGTCTTTATCAGAGGTTTAGCATCGCGTCTCACTCAGAGAACAGCACTCCAGGCATGTGGAGGGGGGCGGCGGGAAGAATCAGCCATGTGTAGTTGAATTTGGGATAAGATGATTCTCTAAGCATTTTCTTTTCCTTTTTTTTTTAACATTGATTATAAAAACAACACAAAACAAAAACCTACCCTGTATCTTCCCGAGTGTGCAAAAATAACTTGGCAGAAAAGAGTAGGCTAATTTCTGCTTTTTTTAAACTGCTTTACACTTCCTCTAGTTTCCTTCTTTGATAAAAATAGCAGTTTAATCTATTGACAGATAAAAGCCTTTCCAAATACTAACTCCATTTGGAGCTGTTACTTTTCATTGTTGATTTTCAATAATACAGATGTTTTTGGCATAATGTATTCTCCAGAATGTCCTCTGTCAGCTCAGTATGAAGACAAACCACAGCCCCATCTTGAAAACAGGCCCTCTTCCTAAAGTAGCTGACATCAGCTCAGCGGTGCTTCACCCCAACACAGATTAAAATGCGCGACCTCGCTGGTCAGCACATTGCTCTGGCATATTTAAACACATCACATGCTTTCTGCCCCTCTTCACAGTTCTGCAGCTTTGGCACAAAACAAGGCCTGGGGCTACAGGATGTGAGTCTGAAAGGGGGAAAAGGCTCTTTTCTGCGTGCCATGGGTCAGGATGTAAGAGCGCTGAGCAGGGGCTGAACCCGAGCGGGAGCTGGGGGCCCAGGACGGCAACTTCTGCAGCTGAGTCAACGTAGGAAGCCTGTGGGCACGTGTGCCCCTTCTCATGACTCATGGAGTCTCCCCAAGTGTGTCTTCCTGCATTCTCCTTCTCCTCCTTTCTTTACAAGTGTTAGGTGTCATCTGCTTGTCTGATTTCTTCATGCGCCCACCACGTCGTCTCTGAGCTGGGTGCTATTAGGATCCGCTGGGTTTTTGTTTTTTTTTTTTTACAAAATTATTAGAGTATAGGAAAATTACATGCATTTTAAGTCCACCTCACATGTATATACAGTCTGTTCTCCTGACTCTGAGTCAGGCTCCCTGTCGTGGCCCAACCACCTCAGACCGCCGTGACTTTGAACATCTCACTTGATCTTTCTTAAGTCTTCTGCCTCATCTGTAAAAGGAGGATCTTGGTGGACAGAGCTCGTGGGGTGAGTGTGATGATTACATGGGGGCACATGTACAGGCTCGCTCAGGCACGTGGCTCACTCACCAGAGCGCTGGGGAATGAGGGGAGCTGTTCAGTTCCTTTGGGACCCACTGCCATATGTATGTGGGGTCACTGGCCCGAATCAGTCACAGGGGAAAACCCATCACCCAGAGTTAATTAGACTCAGGGACGCAGGGAAAGAGAATCCTTAAACAGAGTGCAGAGTTCAGGTACTAGTAGCTTCTCAACATAGGCCACCCTTTTTGGAATCTGGGGCCAGGCGACCTCATGGGGAATGTTTAGCAGCATCGAACCACACCTGCTAGAGCACTTCTCCCCTGTCCCCCTGCACCCCAGGTTTTGACTATTTGGAAATATGTCCAGACATGGACTGATGTCTCCTGGGGACAGAGTATCAAGCCTGGCTGAGAACCATCAGGTGTGCTCAATCCCTACATAGAGCTATGGCAGGAAGCTTTGATGACTGAGCTATGACGAACTGTGACGAGAGGGGACAGAGATAAAAGTGCCCAAGACAAGTGACTGTCTTACCTGATCATGGAGCTAGAAACCAGAGAGGGCGGGCCACAGTCTGGACCTGCTGATACCCACTCTGGCACGGTGTCGACCACTCTTCTCAGCGCCCCGTCTGAAAACCTCCTGGCCTCAGGCATGGCACGGAACGCAGAACTGAAGAGAGAGGGATTCCATTCCCGACAGGCTGTAAAAATGATCAAATCTCCTTTTACATCCACTCTTTGAAGATATATTTACAGCATTTTATAACAGTCCCTTTATTTTTCTATTTCCCTTCACCAGTTTAAATCCTGTGAGTGTTTAACCACATGGGCTGCCTGATTTCCAGCTTCGTCTTGATTGTGTTAAGTTCACCAGAATTACATTTAAGGGCTTTCACTTTTCCATTTCCCCACTTATTTTTATAAAACCATAGGGGCATAATGCAATAAAAATTTTCAAATAATTGCAGAAAAACATTGCTGTGCAGATAAAATGGCAACACTGCCAAAACTCAGCACTTGGCTGACAGCACCGCTGTGCAATAGCTCAAAATGTTCACTTTGCAGCTGATTTATAAAGATCTGAATTTGGCAAACAAATACTGGTGGAGAGGTGTCAGTGTAAAATGTGCGACTGGACGGGATATAGAGCAGTTTCCAATTTATGAAAACTGAAAACCACTAGTAATTATGACAAGGTGAGATAAGGGCACTAGGCCAAAGAGTGTATTTTATCTTCTAAATTACATCATAAATACTTCAAGGGGAAAAAGAGACTTTCAAACTTATTTTTTTCCAGAATTCTTCTTAGTATGCATGCAATAAACTTTATTAAATTCTAATTTAATGAGTAATGGATGGAGTAAGATTTATAGTTTCTTTAAAGTAAGAACGCAAAGCTTAAAAATTCCTTAAATTTTTAGATCTAAATTTAAGAGTAGGTAAAGAATGTTGTGTGTGTTATATATAGATAAAGAGATACCTAGAGCCACAGTTACTACAGAGCTAGATGGATGGATGCAGGGAGGGAGATGGCTAGGTCCATTGTGAAATGTAAATTTTATCAGTTCTTGGCCTTTGGCTAATATCAATGAAATGTAAATTTTTATTTGCTAATTTTATTTGCTGATGCTCATTTAAGTCTTAATAATATTTTCTCTTGGTTGCTAACAATAGAAATCAGCTTGAACCGATTTAAACAGAAAAGAAAGTCTAGGAAGAACGATGGAATATGGCACTGAATGGAAGGGCTTCAGGCCGCCTAGAGAGACTGCAAGCTGTAACCTTTAGGTTCTGTGGGGGTTAAGGAGTCAGGAGGAAGCCAAAAAGAACTCTTTGTTTTTATCTCGTATCTGTCCTGTTCTTCTGCGCCCAGAGTGACCGTCTCCAGACATGAAAATGCAGGAAGAGGGACTCCTTGTAGCTGTCATTTCCTTCTCTAGCACCCACAGCCCAGTTAGCTTAGCGATCTTCACCCCAGGTTCAAATCCCAGGAGACACCATGTGATAGGGCCAGCGTAAGTCAAGGTCTATCCCTGCCCCTGCTCCAATCAATGACAGCTAGTCCCATGGGGGTGTGGTGTGGGTGGTGAGGAGTCATGTGACTCAGCTGTGTCTTGGGGCTCAATCCTATGACTGTGGGTGTGATTTTCAGAGAAAGAAACTTCAAGTGCTGAGGATGGATGACCTCAACGACATGTCTAATGTATTGTAGTGAAAACCGTAAGCACCTGTCTAGTACAATTTTCTAGTTCGATGACCTTTTTCTTGCTACATCAAATTAGTAGCGTTAAGTGTTTGTTGACTAATGGATCAAGTCTAAGAGAGATGACTAAAGATAAAATGAAGGAAATATGTGAAGCTTCAAATTTCAGATCTGCGAGTTTGATAATAGTGTGATTCGGCCTTCTGGATCATGAAAATGTAATTTATGTGTGGGTGTACAAGGCTCCTTTCAAGTTAGACAAAAGCAGGATGCTTGATCGCTCTGGAGCAATAGGCAAACATCCCAAAGTATGACTGGGAACACCGGGGAAATGGGAGGGGGTGGTTGACTGATGTGCTTTGCCCCCCAGGGACTGATCAGTGGAACACCTTGTTAATAAGATCAGAGCTATGGGTGGGGATCGGAGTATATCAGCAGACTCACTCTGCCTAGAGCCCCAAATCCAGTGTGCAGTTTGACCCACTCTTTTCTCTGTCAAAAAAAAAAAAAAAAAGAGGCCAGGATGTTGCTCTTGAACAGCATCCTGAATCCCACAGGCTGCTCCACGACTCCTGTTTCTTTTCTCTACCACTGCAGTGTTGCTGACACAACAGTTGTTATGTTTGCATGTGAAGTCAATCGTATGAGTTTCCTAGGGCTGCCTTCACAAAACCACACACACTTGGTTGGCTTAAAGCACCCTCACAGCTTGGAGGTAAAAGGCCCGAAGTCAAGGTGTTGGCAGGGTCTGGTTCTCCCGCAGAAGTTCTGGGGGAGCACTCTATTTCCTGTCACATTCACAGGGTCTGGGGCTTGGACAGATGTTTTGGGAGGCCTCATTTAATCTGCTGGACTAACCAATAGGCCTTCTTGACCTTTAGTCTTACTGTGTCCACACCTTGCTCAAGGAAGTGAGGTTCAAGAGGTGAAGCTACACTGTTGTCCTGGGACAGGGGTGGGAGGTGGAGGATCACAGTGGACACAGCGTGGGGCAGCTGAGCTCCTAGGCTGGTCACCCCACGGTGATGAGTGGTATGACATAGTGACACTTCCTAAATGAGATCTGTAGACAGAACTCACTGCATTTCTATCTGTCCTTTGAAGGCCCCAGTTTCTTGGTTGTTTTGTTTGTTTGTTTGTTTTTGTTCTGGTAGGCTAACTTAGGAAGGAGAAATTGATTGGAAGTAATTCTTAAGGTGAACTCACTTGCACAATGTAACCCAGTTTCTGGCTGAGATTACCCTGGTCTTTTAGAGAGATGTAAGGTAAGCATAAATCATCCTCTTTTGGTAAAGTGTAAACTGAGAAGACCTGGGATTTGGTCAGGTCCACTTACCATTCCCCCATACTATTTCTCGGCTGTCTGAACAGTTGTATGACGTTATTCTCCTTTGTAGTGCTGAGTATATTGGAGCAATTATGATAGTTAATATTTACATTTGTCAAAACAGATAGTCAGGACTTAACATGAGTCATTTTTTAGAGCAAGGACTGGAAACTGCAATGTCCACTGACCTGACGTTGACTGAGCTGAGTCACCAGAACATGGCTTTCTAGAAAATTCTGCACTTGTGTTTTTAACTTTCTCTAGATGGTTGGTGGATCTTAGCCAATTTTCTGAGAAACTCTTTCCTTGGACACAATTCTTTTTTTTTCAAAGTTAATGCCAGGACACCAAAGATGCAGCAATCTCTATCTTATTCATTGAGTTCCAACTGTCATTTTGTTACAAGATACTACATCCACTTTTTACAAATAGAGTAAAGGAGTCAGTCTGGCAAACAAACTTGAGATTTCTCAATCACAATATTCCAGCCAATTTGCACAATGTCTATGTGCCTGTCTCCTTTCTCTCTGTATTGTAACAGTGCTCAAGGATAAACACAACCACAATTTGCCTCCTAAATTGTGGAAGATTTTACATACAGAAAGAAAGCTTTGCTATGAGGTAGGAACCTTCTAGAATCATTTGACAGGGTAGATTTGCTTGATTGCTCTCCACCTGGCATCCATAGCACCCTGAATAATGCCCTACATCCTCCCAAGCCCCTCTGCTGGAACACTCAGGAGAGGTTTCAGGATCTCTGTTTTGCAGCAAGGAAAGCGCTGCCCTGCTCTCCCGCGTTCAGCCAGGCCGTCTCGGATCTGCAGCTCTGCACATGCGCGGCTTCACGTGGGGGCTCCGATACCGCCCAGCATAACTGAACTATTGAAATGCTTAAACAACTCAAGAGTGAACGAGTGAGCTTGCTTCCTGGCATCCGTCCAACTTGTCGATTTGTGCACAGATACGTAGAAGGCTTTTCAGGAAGCCATCACTTCTGTCCATGTGTGAGCGATTTCAGGTTCGGGGATGCGCTCTGCTCAGACGCCAGAAACACGATCCCCCAGTGCACTGCTTTCTACTGAATGTCTACCCTCACTTTGAATATTCAGACAGACGTTTTCATGGCCTGGAGAAATTTCTCCAGGGAAGAAATGTCCCTTGTTACCCTGACACTCCCCTTCCCCATCAGTTTTCATTTTTCTGGCTAAGCAGATTCAGTGACATGAGCAAAAAGAGAACGATGCTGCTTGGGATATGGGAATAATCAGGGAACTGGACCATAGAATTCTTGAGTGGCAGGGATTTTCCCTTTTCTTCCTCTGATGAGTTGTAATTTTTTCCTAGGTTGTATTAACTATTTCCTTTTTTCTTTTAAAGATTTATTTTTGCATACAATGGTGGGGTGCAAGCCAGAGTTGTGGGGCGGTGAGAGGGTTCATTAGAGACAGAGTGGGGAGCGGAACAGGCAGATCGACCGAAATACACTGCTGAGGGGAGCAGCGGGGGAGACAGGAGGGGTCTGCTGCGTGATGTGGGAATCTCCCCTGCTGGGCATCGCCTGGTCCTCAGTTGCTGACAGCTCCCCAGCACTGTGCTTAACCTTTTGTGCCACCAGGGAGGCCCTTAACTATTGCTTTTTTGCCCGATTTCCCAGGCTGAGACTTCTAGAGAGAACAGACCATGGCCAACATCCTGGCTCCTCCATGCTGAGTGAGCATATAACACCAGAGCCTCAGCTGCTCAGCACGTAGGTGAATTACCAATGAGCTGAAGTACAATGTCTCCATTCTGATTTGGGGGTGAATCCTATTACTCGGAGAGAATGTAGTGGGTTGCATTGTGGGTCCTCAAAGATCTACCTATGTCCTAAATAAACCCCAGAACCTGTGACTGTGACTTTACTGGGGACCTTTTTGCATGTATTCAGTTAGTGAGGACCTCCATTCGCATGTATGAAACCATTGGAAACGGAGAACATGAAGATGGAGGTAAATGGGTTTATTTGGCCATACCCAAAGAATGTCTGGAACCCCCAGAAGCGGGAAGAGGCAAGGAAAACTCTCCCCTATAGCTCTCAGAGGGCACGTGGCCCCACCAACACCTTGATTTCATATATCTGGCCTCTGAAACTACAAAACCGTAAACTTCTGTTGTTTGAAGCCCCGGAGTTGACGGCCAGTGACAGGAAACTAATACAGGGAGTAACCTGCCTTTAAGAAAAGTCACTAAGGGACCTCCCTGGTGGTGCAACGGGTTAAGCACAGCGCTGTGGAGCTGTGGGCGGCTGCAGCGCGAGTTCGATGCCTGGCTGGGGAGATTCCCACATGGCGCAGCAGACCTCTCCTGCCTTGCCCGCTGCTCCCCTCAGCAGTGTATTTCGGTTGCTCTTCCTGTTCTGCTCCCCACTCTGTCTCTGGTGAACCCTCTCACCGCCCCACATCCCAGCTTGTATGTAAAAAAATAAAAAAATAAAACTCACTTAAAAAAAAGTCACTAAACCAACACACAGAGTTTTTCCCAACCTGTCCTTATCTCTGGAGTAAAAGATCTTAATTTTACATATAAGAGCAGGCAAAAATTGTGATGCCAGGCATCTTACTGGGGAGGTTGCCAGACTTCTCGTAAAAGAAGAGGTTATAAGAGAGTGAGAGAAAGCTGGAAATGATGCAGGAAACCAGGCCAGGGAGCAGCAGAGCCTGTCCACCTGGCCTGCAGTGGGGGTGGGGTGTGCTCGAAGCTGGCTTGGGGCCAGGTCTGCCTTACTTTGATCATTGCCAGTGTCATCTCTGTAAAAATTCTCAACAATCACACTAACAAGCCACTTAACAGACGCTATAACCACCCTGACATTCGGGTGTTCATCAGATTTCTCCTCCTGTGGCAGGCCTGAATGAGCGTTAAGATTTAATGGGCTTGGTTTGGCAGGCAGTGTCTCCCCATCTTCCTGGCACACCCTCCCTCCCCTGCATCACTACTGAGACCTACTGGAGGGACACCTGTTATTGAGGATGCTTCCAAATGACGTGCAGACCCCCACACTCACACATGCTCACATGTTCTCTGTGGTCCTGGAGAAACAAAAACAAAGACAGCAAAAGAGTGCTTTTGGCTGAGATGAACCTTACACATCTCCAAATTCTGTAAGTTTGCAGAATTAAATGGAAATAACCACACACTCTACAGATTAAGGAGGCATGAGGAGTTCAAGCATACAAGAAGTATGTTTGGATTGGTGGACACACATATGAGACAGGGCAGTCTGTGGAAAGGACAAGAGAGCTTGGAAATTCATTCATTCATTCATTCATTCATTCACATCTCCATTCTTTCCTTCATTCTTTTACCTGAAAACTTCCAGATACTGTGAGTACTCTGGACATACATATTTGTCTGGAAACAAATATGTTCCTGCCTTTTCCTCCCTTTTTCTCACACAATCTAAAGAATGAAGTAGATGTGCCTAGAAATGACTTCCACAGTATCTAAGAAATTCTGTAGTTGAGGAAAAATCCAGGTATTCCCAGGGCACAGAAGCACTTCTCTGCCTGCAGATGACCAGGACACCTTTGGAAGTGGGCAAAGTCTGGTGTAAGGCTTAAAGAGTAAAGGGGTATATTGTCCATCTGAGTGTAAATTCACTAGGTTCGCTGTCATTTGTTCCTTTTTTACTGATTGTCACATCAGTTTGGCAAGAGCAAGAGCTATGTGTTCAGTTTCTTTATATATACTAAGAGCCTAGCCCAGTGCCTGGTGAATGGTTCATTGAATAAAGGAATAATCTAGAAATGGCAGGTACTGAAATTCTTCATGTGGCACACATTGATGAGTCAAGGTCAAGGTCTTATTTTGGTTTTAGGGGACAGCATGCAGGGTACTGCTGGCAAATATACAGTGCACAAAGATTAGATGCTGTCCCCATGGGGCCTGGTGACAGGTGACGCTCGATCTAACTCCAGGGTCAGAGTCAGCTGTTGATTATCCACCTCTGGCTAATAGGAGGCCAGTGCTAATTCACCCTTCTGGCTTGGGAGGTGGACTTGTCCTGGGATACTCTACTGAAGGGCTGGTTCTTGGGGAGCCCCGTATGGGCCAGTCTCTCTATCTCTCTGGCTTCAGGTCCTGGACAGTGAATAACCAAGCATTGACCACACTGAGATACGGATCAGGGGGATGGAAGAGGCAGCACTGACAAGTAATTCTAAGCTTTCCTTTCTTCTGTAGTATCCTTTTATTTCTGGAGCAAGATATAATCAAGTTCAGAAATGTGGCATGTGCTCATTCCACTCCATTTCTTGCCTATTTGTCAAATATTCCCAAAAGGGGAGACTTCAGGAAGGTCGGTCTGAGACTTTCCATCAGCATGAGGTAGGTTTTTCCAGGACTTGTAGTAGGAGATTTAGGAGATGCTATGTTGAAGCAAGAAAAGCTCATACTAGGAATTAGAAACCTCTTTTCTAATTTAAGCTCTACCCTGACCAGTGAATGACCTTCAGCAAGTTGTTTGACTTCTTTTGTATATAGTTTCCTCATCTCTTTCCAAAACCTAGTACTCAAAATCACTCATTTTCATTTATCAGACACTTAAAGTACATTCTCAACATATATGTATTGAACAAATATAATTTTTCAAAGAATAAAAAATATAGTTTCTTAAAAGGTCTGGTCTATCAATATTTCTGCAAACTGCACATTATTTCAACCATTCCCACATTCAGCAGTATCCCTGTAGTGTGTGCTATTTCAAAGGGACAGAAAGATTAAATGGTGATATTTTATAGCTAAAGTGAAAACATTTATTTCAGTCAGCTATGTGACTAGACTTTCTCACAGAGGAGACAGGAATGGAGATGTCTGATTTCATTCATTTTGCAGATTCCTTTCATTACATAATTGGATTAATAACTAAAATGTAAATATGTACTTACAACATCAGAACTAAATAAATGCTGATTGATTTAATTCATACTAAGGTGTAAATGACTAACACCACACCCTAGTCCAGAGGGTGTTTTAAGTAATTAACAGTAAGGGGAAAAACAAAGCAAAACAGGGAAAGTGGTGAGAAGTACAAAGGTGTCAAGGGCATGGGAACAGGGATGAGAACAGGGAAGGGAGGAAATGGAGTTTTTAAAATATCACTTTCTCCTTTACTTATTGCCTTTTCGCTAAGATTAGACAGAAACCAGTGGTTCGGGATCCTATTTCAGAGAATGTCATAGTCTCCTTGTTTTATGACCCAGGCTAATTTTCAAGACCAGAACACCACTTCCGCAAAAATCAGATAAAACTGCCAAAGCAAACCTCAGGCTCTAGAGGGATTTTATGAAACCAAAATAATTTTCGTTTTTCACTTTATGCATTTTTTTCTTGAATATAAAATACATACCCCTACCATAAAATATTTAGATACCACAAGAGTCTAAAGAAAAAACCTTTCAATTCTACCACTGCTAACACCATGGCACACTTTTTCCTTTTTTTTTAAGGATTTATTTATATATGCGAACAAGCTGGGGTACAGACCAGAGGTGCATGGCGGCGAGAGGGTTCTCCAGAGACAGAGTGGGGAGCAGAACAGGCAGATCGACTAAAGTACACTGCTGAGGGGAGCAGCGGGCGAGGCAGGAGAGGTCTGCTGCGCCGTGTGGGAATCCCCCCCCCCCTTACCACTACCATCGAACTCCAGTTGCTGCTGTGACAGCTCCACAACACGCCTAACTGTTGCGCCCCCGGGGAGGAGCTCCCCCCCACCTTTTTTTTTAAGCTTACAGGGAGTTTGCATGTTGGCCCCCTTGGCAGTTTAGACTAAGGAGACTGCAAAGCCACCACAGCCAAAACAGACCTGGGGCTGGACGTGCAACGTCAGCAGTACCGGGACCAATTTTATTTTTTTGAAAAATAAAACCACCCACCCTGTGCGTATTCAGTGAGGGTGTATATATTAGTCAGGGGCCTGGCATAATCACTCACCACTTGTTTTTTCCATCTGCTATTGCTAGGAAATAAGTTACCTGAAGAGCCCATTTGCTGCTTTCAAGTGGGAGCTGGTATTTAAATCAGGTGGCAACTGAGGGACGCTGATCAGAGAGACTGCAGGGGGAGTGTGCTGCTTTTGGACACGCACAGAGCTCAAGTCACGGAATTAGGAATGGGTGGGTTGAGAAAAAACTTTTTCTCTGCTTGCCCTCCGGTTTCCATCTTTACCACTTGCAAATGAAAGCTTCCTTCAAAAAACAAAGTTAGGTTGTATGTGAGGAACCAGAAGCTTGTGGGGAGTCTTTCCACACTGTGCGCTCAGCCCCAGAGAACAGGCTGCAGGTGAGACCTTGTCCTCTCCCCGCCCCCCACCAGTTGAGGAAGGGCTGACGGTGATAACAAGTGTCCTTTGCTGACACCGAGTCCTAGGGCTGCACTGACCACAGGAGTCGCGGTCCTGGCACTCTGGGCTGCTCACAAAGCAGGCATTTATGAAGTGCTTGGCTTTGCATTAATTAATTCCCTAGCCATTCACCAACAGTAACAATCCCTTCAATTAGAGTCCAGCCCGGGAAAGCCCTGGTGTTTATTGGAAGTGACATCTGCATAGCCGAGTGTGACTGTGTTAATACGGAGGAGCACAAAGGGACCCAGAGCCCCTCTCTTGGCTGGCGCCTTCCTTCCCATGTAGCTTTTGAGGAAAAAGAAGACTCGCTTTTAGGAGTGCTCAATTTGTGATGTCCCCTTTGCCGGTGAATCTGTTAGCTAAGGTTTTCTCATCTGCGCCTCCTCTGGGGTGGTAAGTGCAGATATGCAAGCTCTGTCCTGTGTCCTCGGAGTATTAAGGGGTGTCAGATAACCCCAGATGCTGGCAGGACAGTGGGTCAGAGCTGAAAGCACTTGGAGTGAGACCACTGGGAGGTGGCAAAGCCGGGCAAATTCCCTCACCGTAAATACAAGAAATTGGGGGACAACAGGGACTCGGAGTTCCCGTCTTACTGTTGTAACTGTTGTAAGAGTTGAAAAGGTGGGAAAAAATGTGAAAGTGAAGCTGGCTGTTAATTTCAGAGGCAGGGGAAATAACTGTTCTGTAGTGTGTAGATCTGAGTCACAGTCTGCCCAGGCACTAAATAAATGTTTGATGGGCGACTGACAGATGGGTTGATTAGATACCTGGCCTTTTAATCCTGCAGTTTGTTTAACTGCTGATTGCCCTGTTTCTTGGTCTCTTCCATTTCAGTTCTCTTAATACCTTGTGAGTGTCCTCATCAGCATAGAGCAAGGCACATTTGCAGGGGGTCATTTCTCCAAGGCTCCTGCAGAGGTTGGCAGTGCAAATCCCCTGGGTCCATGGCACGTTCTACTATTTCTTTACACATCTTAGCAAATATTCACTGCTGAGGCTGTCATCAGGGATAACTTGCAAAGTTTCTAGTGATAACGTTCAAAGTTCTTGTTTTTGATTTGCTGGTACTTTTAGAAAGTAGACTTTTCAAATGCTTTGCCCTTTTCTAGGAAGAGACTGCGCTAGATACCAAATGATTAAGAGTTTCCTCTTACCACTAGGAAAGGGGATTAAATATAAGCACGTTCACAAACAACTGGAAGGCAGGATTAAGACAGGCCAGTGTTGAAAGAGACATATAAATAAGGGCAACGGGGATTCCAAGGAAAGTCGTCACAGCTGCCTAATCCCCAGGCAGGGCTTTCCTTAGGCTTTTGCAGAGTCTTAGAGATTGTCAGGGTTTTGTAATGCAAAGGGTGGGGGGAACCAGGTCAGAGGGAAGTGTCCAGTGTGGAAGTTCTGACAGGGTGAGCAATTAGTCCACTTTGGGAGAGAGCATAGATTTGGACTAGAGAATTAAGGGGACTGGAACTTGAGGAGGTTGTCAGGCAGGGTGAGAAGTCCGCAGTTATTGGGGCAAATGTGGGAACCAATGCACAGTGGGCTTGTGTTCTGTGGGAGGCAGGTCTGCATTGAAGGAGATGCTCACTTCGCTCACAGGACCCGAGACTGAAGCTCCTTACTTAGCTGCAGCCTGGGGCAGGGAGGGGGAGCGGGGGAGCAGCAGTTTTATGATTAGAGCTGGATGTTTTAATCGCTGCTCTGAAAGCTGTTTAGGATAAACTGACAAAAGTGTGTATGTGGGGGGTGAGGTTGTGTAAGAGTTAAATCTGTGAATTAGGAGGTGGAGGGACAGCAAAGTGGCTCCTTTAAGCGTCACTACAGTTAGAGACTAGCAGTTTACAACTGGGTGATGGCCACTGTTGCAGGCAGGGAGGGAGTGCGTGTCACCAGGCAGGAAAAGTCCAAGAGTTTCACGTGCATTAACTAACTGGGTGCCCACAGGCAGGAGTCCCTGGCCTGGAGCCCAGGGGGTAGAGTTCTAGCTCAACTCTCTTCTAATTAGTGGTGGGAGCCTCTTTGGCCTCAAGGCTTTGATGAATTCCATTGGACAGCTGTAAAGGTCACCAGAGCTCACATCCCTGTAACTCGTGACATTTGTTAATATCAGCTTGCCTAGAGGGAGACCCCAAGCCTGGGAGTCCCCACTCTAGGGTTACAGAAGAGTTCTCAGATCTGAGGCTTTGGCAGTAAGTTCGTCTATTTTGCCTTTCATTGATTCCTTTGTAGCTGACTTCTAGAATTTCTAGAATGGTCCCCCTTGAAGACAGTTTCCAACAATCCAATGTAGAATTCTGCCTTTCCCTTCCAATTCCCTTTCTACCTTGATCCAACAGCTCTGCTGAACTCACACCCCGCCTCCCCTTCTATTGCTCTGTCATTAAAACTCCCCAGACCCTTGCAAAACCCCTACAGCAGCACTGAGCAGGGAGAGAAATGGTGGATTTAATAAGCTTCCCCTTAAATGGCCCCAAATCCCTTCCAGTGATGGAGGTGGGGAGGGGGCCTCAGTCATAGACAGGACAGCCTCTTGGTGCAGGAGGTGAGAGAGGGAAAGAATAAAGAAGTTTCAGAGATCCCGGGCCTCGGGGACCAAATTAAAAAAGCAAAACCGCTTATTCAAAATCAGATGAATGTCAGTGGGATGTTTGTCAAACAAACTTGTCATTATTTGTCACAATTTGAGGAAGTATCAGTCACTAGTCACACTTGAGCGCGTAACAGTTATTTATAGCTGCCAGTCTACAGTTATAACTAATGCAGGGCCAAGGTTCGACGTTATAAACAGCTTTATTTATAATGATTGTGTGGCTATAAATAGTTTGGTTTGCTGGGTGTAGCAAAACAGCTCGTTCTGTTCTGCGGAGCCCGAGCCAGGAGAATCGGAGAGCAGGGAGGTGAATCCCACTCTTTCCTCTCCTTGGCGGACCTTCTCTGAGGCCTCGGCTAGGGGGTTCATCCTCTTCCTCAATGTGCCTTTTGGAAGGAGGAGCTGTGCTGGGCCGCGTTCCCAGGAGATAGTAGAAGTTATTCAATTAATTAACATCTTGCCTGAGATCTGCGTGGGAGGGTTGAAGCAAGAGGGTTGCAGGGAGCCGCCTCCTCAGTGCCTGTACACCGACAATGAGCTAATTACAGTCTGCTTCGCCTGCTGGAGGGTGGGGGGAGATATCCTGTTATTCTCTTGAGCAGGCAAAGCGCTAAAGGTTTGTTTATCGCTTCACATTTAATTTGACCGACAGCTATAGTCTCTTCCTAAAATAGGTGGTCGTCAGAAATTTAGAAATTTACTAATTTCTTATGTCAGCAGAACCTTGTCTGGGGCAGGGGGAATGGGCGAGAGGGAAGGGAATATGTATACATAAATTTTGCATGTAAAATACACAGGTATATCAACTTAAAAACTGATAGGACACTGCTTTGCGCGGGGACAGTGTTTTTCCCAAGGGCGGGACAACCTTCACTCCCTACCCTTCAAAACACTGATCTGTTTGTCACATGGAAATTTCTGGCGCTGTAAACATCCCCATCCCACGCCACCCCACTCCCAAAAGCCTTACCTGCAGTTTTAATAAGGTTAGGATAAATATTATTTTGCTGGGGTTTTTTGTTTGTTTGTTTGTTTTGTAAAAGAAAAGGTGTGGCTCTGACAAAAATTTATTGGACCTTAATTTGCCAAATTAGTTCTGGTTCATTTTATGGCTGTAATTTAATATTCACAATGATTTTCTGACACATATGTTTTAGCAGCAAGATCTACTTCCTATTCATTTTTCATTTCAGTACAGCTGGAGTAGATTAGGCAGGATGGTACAAATCAGAGTGAGCCGTGCCCTGCGAAAGCTGCCACCACGCTGCCCCGTTGGCATCTTCCCAGACACCCGTGGAGCCCCTTGAACGTGCAAGTAGGCACATCCAGGGGTTGTAGCAGAAGGAGATAAGCCGGCAGTACTTTGCAGAAAAGGGATTACATTATTTTCTTTTTTATCAATACCTAATAGCAGCTGCAGCAGCTTCGATATTATCATCATTATTCCTGCAATTCTTTGTCCAGGAATGCTGTGAGAGTCATCTTATTTGAACCTCCCCCCTGGCAGTGTGGAGAGGTCTGTGCTTAAGTCAGCCAGTGATTACTCCACAGGGTACATGGATCATGGATGCAGAGGACCCAATGCCACGAGTCCCTTAGGAGGTGCTTTTGGTCCTGACTTGAGTGCTGGGAAGACAGCCTGGGGGAGGTGACCCCTGGATGACGTGGTTCCCTGGGGCAGGAACCCTGTTTCCATGCAGACACCTGGCATGGTGAGCACACGCTGCGTATTTGTACAGAGCAAATGAAGCTCTACTCTTTGGAGTTTGTGCCTATGGGAGCACTTACGTTGTGCACTTCCAATACACAAATAAATGCATACCTGACTTCACAATGGTCTAAAAATGAGAACTTAAAGAGAGGAGACATTCTGGGGGTTTGTGCATTAGGGTGGGATGAGGAGCCCCTTCTGACTGATGCACCAGCATTTGGCATAAACTCCTTGTTGGGTGATGGCAAGGGTGCCCAAGGCCACACGTAGAGACCAGAATGGAACAACATCACTGTGGAGGTGAATGGATTTCAGGGGCAGGACAGGCCTCGCCTGTTCCCTCCCTGTTTGTTTTGGGAAGAATCTTTAATCATACCTCATCTGCCTTGGGTTCCAATTCTATGCTCAGGAAGGAGGTGGCACTGAGCCAAAGGAAGAGAATGAATACAAGGAAGTGTATTATATCAAGTTTCTCCTCACCTCGTCTCTTTCTTCTCTATGACTTTTTTAGATTACACTTACCTCCAGGATTATTTTAACTATTTTAAAAAGAGTGATTCTCAATGTTTTT
The DNA here is from genome assembly GCA_004024925.1 of Scalopus aquaticus. Lineage (NCBI taxonomy): Eukaryota > Metazoa > Chordata > Mammalia > Eulipotyphla > Talpidae > Scalopus > Scalopus aquaticus. The sequence continues at coordinate 61,400 of PVIJ01006686.1, forward strand.
TTTTAAAGGTACATTTCTCACTTTTTTATTATTTTTATTTTTATTTAATTTTTTATTTATACATACAAGCTGGGGTACAGGCCAGAGGCGTGGGGCGGCGAGAGGGCTCATCAGAGACAGAGCGGGTAGCAGAACAGGCAGATCAGAAATACACTGCTGAGGGGAGCAGCGGGCGAGGCAGGAGAGGTCCGCCGCACCATGTGGGAATCTCCCCGGCCGGGCATCGAACTCGCATCGCCGCTGCCGACAGCGCCACAGCGCAGCGCTTAACCGCTGCGCCACCGGGGAGGCCCAATGTTTTTTTTTTTAATTAAAAAAAGAGAAGTTTGTTTTTTTTTCCATATTGCTGATTGGGTGAAGGGAACAGAATCTAGTATTAGCATTATTGAGCATATGGTTTTAGAGAAGATTCTTGGAAATGGAAATGTGTTTAGCCAGTCAGTAATGACTCCTATCACAGCATAACCATATTTCCTAGACCTAGATACTCCCATTCAAAGAAGACACAAGAGCACAGTACCATACAAATCTGATAGATGGCTTTTACCTAATATTTTTGTTTATTTCTATTTCTAAGAATATTCCCTAATGCTGGATACAGCTGAGGAAGATGTGGTGCAAATGTATTAGCTTAGGCTCTCTGGCCACTAAGCCTTAGATTTGTGGCTGTTTAGAGCTTCAAGACACCGTTACCTTCTGTACTCCATTTGTCTCCTCTTACAGATGAGGAAACTGGGCCTGGAGAATTAACTGACTTGTTCAAGGTCACTTGACTTCTGAGAGAGAGAACTGGGATAGAACTAAGGCTTCTTGTATCTCAGAAAAGATGAGCAGTATTGTTGGCAATGGGTAGACATGCCTACTGTGAAGATGGCAGCTTGGTGGTTAAGAATTGGGCTCTCGGGCCTCCCTGGTGGCGCAGCAGTTAAGCGCTGTGCTGTGGAGCTGTTGGCAGCAGCGACGCCCAGCCGGGGAGAATCCCACATGGCGCGGCAGACCTCTCCTGCCTCGCCCGCTGTTCCCCTCAGCAGTGTATTTCTGATCTGCCTGTTCTGCTCCCCACTCTGTCTCTGGTGAACCCTCTCGCCGCCTCACGCCTCTGGCCTGTACCCCAGCTTGTATATATAAATAAATAAATCTTTAAAAAAAAAAAAAGAATTGGGCTCTCGATTCAGCCAAGTCATACATGAACACTGGTTCTGTTAATACCTGTGAGGCAACGGTTCGTTGCTTCTCTTCTTTGAGGCTCAGTTTTTTCATCCATTAAGAGGGAACAGTAATTACTCAAAAACAGAAGTGTTGAGAAGATTAAAAGATATAATTCAGGTCCATTATTTTGCTCTGGTTCCTGAAGCATGGAGTATATCCACGTGAAATGGAAACAGCAATGAAAAACAAACCACAAAGAAAACAATGCTCCTTACCTCCCAAATAGGCTCCCTGTTCTTTGTCCTGACAGCATCTGTCACAGACATGTTCCCGGCGAAGTTTCCTCCTTCTGCGTGTCCTTTTGCTCTTGCTTATTTCCCCTGAGAGAGAAACACATGAGCCCTGCTCACCATTAGGCTTTGAGCGGACACAGACAGACCAGATAGACTGGCAGTGGCAGGGATGGTGTGGGAGGGGTCCTGAGTGAGCAGTCCCCTGAGCAAGAGGAATCTGGTAAGTTAGCTAGCCCGGAAACCCAAGGGGCGGAAGGTGCAAGAAGGCCTGAGACCCCTGACCCCACAAGGAGCCCAGGCCTTGCTGTGTAAGTGCAGTTGTACTGTGGGGGTTAGGTGCTTAGCTCAGCAGTAGCTCATCTTCACAAAGGGAATTCTGCCCCCGAGAGGGACGGGGGCAGCAGCGCAGAGGAACTGAACTCCATTTGGGAGACGGATAATTAGAGAAGACAGTGTCTCTGGTAAGTCAAGCAAGTGAGGGCTTGGAACATGCAGGTTGGGAGCACAATCTAATCATACAATCTATGTAATTTCACAGGCATATTGGGAAATACTGTTTGCACATAAAATTATCCCATTTAATCCCTTAATAACCTTTCAAAGTTTTTATGGTACTTTGCAGATCAAGAAAATGGAGGCCTAGAAAGATTAAAATCACATGCTCAAAGTCACAGACATCAAAATGAAACCTAGACTGAAAACAAATCTCATTGATTTCAAAGGCTGTCCTGTCCATGCCCACTGACCAAGCGAAATTCTACTTGAATGCATCTTCATAATCTCCCGCCCCTCGCCCCCCCTTTAGTTCACTGGAGGAGGTCACTGGTAGAGGTCTCTGGTGGCCATCACTGGTGGTCACTGGTGGAGAGGTGGCTGTGACTCACTGGGGTTGAGCATGGCAGCAGCGTCTGGGGAAGTGAGCAGATTGTGGTGTTGGGCTGCATGCATTTCTATTCTGCCTGTTCCACTCACCGGCCTTGAGCTTGAGACCTTAGGCAAGGGAATTGACTTCTTTTTGCTTCATTTTTCTCATCTGTAAAGTAGGATGTATTAGGATTCTTCAGGGAAAAAGAACCAATAGGGGTGTGTGTGTGGAGAGAGAGAGAAAGATTATTTTGTTTTAAGGAATTGGCTCAAGTGAAATCTGCAGGGCAGGCCAGCAGGTTGGACACCCAGGAAGAGTTTTTTTTTAAGATTTATTTTATTTATTTATGCATACAAGAGCTGTGGTGTAGGTCAGAGGGGGAGAGAGGTGAGAGGATTCACCAGAGACAGAGTGGGGAGCAGAACAGGTGAATTGACTGAAATACACTGCTGAGGGGAGCAGTGGGCGAGGCAGGAGAGGTCTGCTGCGCCCTCTGGGAAGCTCCCTGGCCGGGATCAGACTTGAGCTTCAGTGGTTGCCAATAGCTTTATAGTGCTGAGACTTAACCCCTTGTACCACCAGGGAGGCCCCCACCCAGGGGCAGTTAATGTTGAAGTTCAAGTCCATTATTAGCCTGGAGGCACAATTCCCATTGGTCTCAGAGGACATCAGTCTATTTTCTCTTAAGACCATCAACTGATTGAACAAGGCCCACCCACAATATGAAGGGTCATCTGCCTTCCTCAGTCTAAGATTTTAATGTTAATATCATCCAAAAAGTACCTTCACAGTCATATCTAGACTGGTATTTGACTAAATGTCAGGGCTCTGTGGCTGACTTGACACATAAAATTAACCGCGGCATGGGGCTAATAAGACCTACTTCCAAGGTTAATGTGAGGAGTGAATGAGCTGTGATGTATAAAGAGAACTTACCTGGCACGACTGCCTCTGGCCCCTGAAAAGGACACTCTCTCTCCTTTTGGCTCAGCACTGTCATCTCTGTCCAGGGCCAACACTCTTGCAGTTAGCAGGTTTTGCTTCTCTTCATTTCTCCTTGTGAGTTCGCTAGCGAGTGACTCCTGTGTCCTGGCGGAGATGGCACCTTCCTTGTTCCCCTTACAGATCAGGTTAGGAGGCACTTGGGCACATGGACGTCCTCCGCGAAGGCCCAAGAGGGGCATCGCTGGAAGGAAGGGGCAGCTGAGGACAGCTGACTGAAATCACAAGGCACGAATTCCACTGAGAAAATCTTCGTTGTTGTTTATACTGGTGGCGAAGCAAACACGTTGCTCTTTAATTTTCCTTGGCAGGGGCTGTAGCACGCGTGGCTGCCAGCCGTGTGCTGGTCCGGGCGGAGTGCTCCCCCACCTCCTCCCCCATCCTCAGGTGAATGGCCTCCCAGCAAACTCTTTCGTGGAAACCAGCCCTCCCACCCCCCCACCCCCCCAGCGCCTGCAGCCTGACTCCCTTTCAGTTCAGCCCCTGCTCTATCTCCTTTACCCAGCTGCACCTTCGGTGGCCCTTCCCTACCTGACAGGCAGAGATACCTTTGATAGTCAGGCGTGCATTGCGAGCCCAGCTCACGCTCCGTTTGGAAACAGAATTTTCATTCTGCTTGGGTTTATAGGGGGAGATTAAAACTGGAATAAATGCAAAAGATCCTAGAGGACAATGGGAAAGGAAATCTCGCGAGGAAGAAGCAGAAAGGGAGGTGGGGTGGAAAATGGGATGGGAGGGGTCGGCAGGACCAGGGAAAGAATAAACTCAGCTTTCATCTTGGGGTCTGGTCCGTTTCTGAACCCTGATGGGAACGGTCATGAATTTTAAAATGTATCTCTTCAGCCGACAGCTCCAGTCATAAAACCAGCACGCTCTGAAGCTTAAGGCTGCTGCGGAGCGGGCGGGCCCGACCAGGCGGGGGTGGCCGCGCGGGCCAGGAGCCTGATTAGAGGGGGCTGGAGCATCGTGTCCTAGGCTGGCTCTGGAGGTCGAGTCCTCCCCCTGCCAGCCCAGGGAGCTCTCCACAAAGTCTGGCACCAGCAGATAACTTCCCAGCTGCCTTCAAGCCCCGCGTGTCACTGGCCCTTGAGCACCTGGAGCCCCATGGCGTTGGGCCTTTCTAGCCAGGGTTTTGACAGCTGTTCAGAAGGAGAAGCTGGTGGCTCCTGAAGTCGCAGAGGAGGGTCTGAGGGAGCAACTCACCACCTGGGTTCTTGTGGGGTCACGGCCTCCTCTGGGTGGGAGGTGAAGGTGGTTGCTGTCTTTTCTGGTCTGGAATAGGCAGTGGTGACCATTGTTCTAGGAACCTTATTGTCAGTAACTCTTACTTTACAAAAATGTAGGCTCTTGAGAAGTGGAATTGATGTTTTAGAAAATGTCTGATGTCTAATGTTTACGTGGAAAATGGGCATATTTGGGGGTGGGAGGAGGAGTTGAAGTATTGCAGTCATGGTTCACCTGTTTATAAATTGAGAGTTGGGGATATGAGTTTTCTAAAGCAGGGCCGGGGTGGTGGAACAAGCTTGCAGATATCTCGGGAGCCATAAAGTAGCCAACTGTACTCTGACAACGCTCCTGCTTAGCCAGAAAGCTCAGCCGGAAGCAGAGGCAGCTGTCCCTCGGAAGAGGGCACCACGCACAGCTAACCCTGTGGAGACACTGGGGGCTTCAGGAGACCCCTTTCTTGCCTCTGGAGCACTGAGGAGAAGCCCTTTGCAAAGGAGGAGATGTGTAGAGGGGCATCGCCTGTGTTTGAGCATTGGGACTCCTGAGTCTCTCATTTTGGGGGAGACTCTTTATAGGGTATGTGATCTACAAAGCAGCCTCCTCCTCATTTAACAAAAAAATATGGCAATAAAATGTTTAACATAAAATTTAACATTGTAACTAAGTTCAGTGACTCTAAACACATTTTTTGGGAAGATTTATTTATTTATGCATACGAGCTCGGATATAGGTCAGAGTTGTGGGGTGGTGAGAGGATTCACCAGAGACAGAACAGACAGATCTACTGAAGTACACTGCTGAGGGGAGCAGTAGGGAGATAGGGGAGGTCTGCTGCGCCATGTGGGAAGCTCCCTGGCCGGGGATAGAACTCGTGCCGCAGTGGCTGCGGACAGCTTCATAGTCCTGAGACAACCCATTGCGCTACCAGGGAGGCCCAACACTAAGAACATTTTTGAACCATAATCACCCAAGCCATCTCCAGGACTTTGTCATCACTCCACACCGAAACCCTGCAGTAAACAGTAACTCCAGTTGGCCCTCCTGCAGCCCTGGCAAGACCACTCTACCTCGTCTCTATGAACTTGATTCTCTAGGTACGTCTGAGAAGTAGAACTATACAGTATTTATCCTTTTGTGCCTGGCTTATTTCACTTTGCATAGTATCTTCAAGGTTTATTCATACACCATGCATTAGAAGTTCATTTCTTTGTTTATTTTTTATTGTGGTTACATATGCATATTATTTATCATTTTAACCATTCATGTATATATAATTCAGTGCCATTAGTACATTTGCAACACTGTCAACATCACCATTATCAATCCCAACATGTTTTATCATCTGCAGCATAAACTCTGTCCCCTTTAAATACTACCCCTGTCCCACCAGTCTCTGGTGACCACGATTCTTCCTTCTGTCTCTATGAATTGCCCATTCTAGTTAGTTCATGTACGTGGAATCAGATATCTTCTCCCTCATATTTGGTGCAGGTTATTTTAGAGCATGGGTTTGCAAAGACTCTTCAAAGGCAAAAGAGCAGCAAATATCAGGACGACAGATCTGGCTCTGTTAGTCTTTGCTCTGTTAGTCACAGGTTCCTCAAAAGCAGGTGGAGACCTGCAATGGAAAAACAGAAAATAGAGCCCTGAGCTCCACGCGGACAAGCGCCCTCGGGGAGGCCTGGCAGAGGGGCCCAGTTGTGGAGAGGGCTGCAGCAGGCACACAGACAGTGTCGAAATCCTCCAGTTCTCAGCGCTTCCTCTGCCTTGATTTCATGGACATAGAGAAACCTTCTGAAAATCTGCCTCCTGGAGCCTGCACTCGGGTTTGTCTCTGGCTTAGTGCTTAAACACTTGCCTTGGCCACAGAGAGGAGAACCGCAAAGGTGGATCGCTTGTCAGTTTGAAGACCAGGCATGCCACGCACAGCGCTGACACAGGGGCCAGTTCACGTGCTCAGGGGAGGCTCAGCAGCCACCTGTGAGAAGTGGGGTGAGAAGTGTCCCATCTGATGGGGTTAACACGAGGAATCTATAAAGTGTTCTGCTGAGCACCTAACCCCCAGTGAGCACTCGGTGGTGATAGCAGTTACAATAATTTATTTTTGACATTCCATATCAGCTTCCTGTAAGTTTTGTTAACACAACTCACTATCCCTGAGTCCAAACAACTTTCCGACATTGAAATTGAATTTGGGCGTATGTCTGGCTGGGAGCCGGACATTTCTGTGAATTTGCTGTGATGAGTGACACCTTGTGAGTCTTGAGAAATCAACTGTTTTGTCTCCCTGTTGACATTTCAGTCTTACTCATTTTCCTTTCTGAGCATTAATGGAAATAGAGAATTTCAAAGTGTAAGCTCATTTGTGGGGAATAAATATTAGACTGCAACCTAGTTGGTCATATTGCTAGGACTGCACCTCAGTAAGTGAAAGACATGGTAAAAAAGGTGTCCTTGGAACAATTTGCAGTTGCCCCCCACAGAGGCAAATTCACCTGCGGTGGCACCCACAGGAGCATGCGCAGTGGGTCCTGCAGTTTGAACTTTTGTTTGTCTGGGGCATCTTCCCTGAGCATCTTTGGGGATTCTGCTCCAGGGGTGCTTTGACAGTGGTCTCCATGGCTGGGGGAGGAGTCTCTTTTCTTGGGGACCTGCTTGGCCCAGGCTCAGGTGCACTCAGGGGCAGCAGGCAGCCTCCTTGCAGACTCAACCTTTACGCCCCCTCGATTCCTTCCCTTTGCAATGGAAGCCCACCGATGGCTCCCATTTCTCCATCCTTTGGGGGAATTCCTTCCCAAAGGCTTCCTGGTCCCTTTCTGACACCTCACTCAGGGTATCCAAATATTTTTATTAAAGCAAATCTCAAAGCCAAGGCTTCGTGGTCTCTATCCCTTTTCTCTCCGGTGCCCTGTGGACATTTGCTCAAGCCCCGGGCTCCATTTAGCTATGGGTGTGGCAGGGCGGGTGGTGAGTGCCCATCTGCCCACAGATCCCAGTTGGGTGGATTAATTAATGATTATAGAGTTCTTTGAAGGTTGCAGGGCTAATTATTTAGCCAGTTCCCTCCCTTCCTCCGAGTCCCCTTGACTGCCTTTTGTCTCTTTCCCTCATAGGGCATCCTTTGAAGTGAATGGGGGGGATGAATCAGGGGTCAGTTAATAGAGTTGACCATTCCAGATGGTCAGGCTGGAAAGCCCGTCTGGACGCCGCTCCTCCACAGGAGTTGAGATTTTCTACGAGACCTTCAGGGCCACATATCTCTCTTTACAGCAGACCTGGCCACGGCTCGAGAAAACTGCCTCCCAGACTGCCCAGTGGGTATAACAGACAGCGGGTCTTCCTGCTAAGGCTTATCCTGCCATCTTTGTTCTCCCAGGGTTTGCTCTCAGTTTTGATGTGCAATCCTTTATCTGTCCGTGCATTTTCTCCTCTCCCTCTTACTGCTCTTTTCCCAGAGCAGGACCCCACAGGAAGAACATGGCAGGTTCTGCTCCCATTCCTGGGTTAGGAGCAGCTGGGAGGGACTGGCTCTGAACTTTCTCAGGAACAATGAGTTCAGGTGCCTGTGGAATGAGGACACCATCTTGTTTCTCTGCCCGCCCTCTCCCCCAACAATGCACAATAATGAAATAAAGTATATTTTTAAAGTGATTTTAAAGTCTGGATTTGTGCATACCTTTTAAATTGGGGCAACCCAGGAATTAAATAATTATTTTAGGGAGTGGGATCTTATGTAACGTCCCCTCCCTGAGCCCCAAAGTGGGTTTGGGCACACCAACATGCATCTTAAAGGGAGAGAAGTTAGATGCCAAAAAATCCTGGTTGACCTTGTCTCTAGTGCACGCATCCATTCCTATCAGCAGTGAGGACTGAGAAGCTATTCTGGTGGCAGAGAGGTTAGAGTTTTAAAGAGGAGGCGATACCCAGTTCTAAAGTTCTGTCCAGTCTATGGGGGAGGAAAGTATGAAAACATAGAAATATGGAGAATGAGACTTTGAGGGAGTCTTCGGCATTTTGCTCTATTTGTTTCTTTCAGATGAACAGGTAAACGGGCCTTTTGCTTGTCCTTGCCTCGGGATACTTTCAGGGCAGAGAACAGAAGCTGCTTGAAGTCTAAGGCTCCCCAGCTCTTTGAAGAATGGATGCTGGAGTCTCAGGGGCTGAGGGGAGGAAGGGGAAGCCTTTGAGGGAGCAAGAGGAAAAGATGACTCAGGCAAAAGGCTGAGCGAGAGAGAGAGCACTGGCAGTGAGAAAGAGGAGGGGGAGGGAGACAGAAGCAAGGAACTGTGGGAAGATCCGAAGGTGTCAGGCTGGTAGACTGGAAAGCTCAGTAAAGCAAAGGGGACCCCAGTGTCACCCTAAACTCCCCAGATGGACCTGAGAACCTTGTAAACCTGGAGGCCCATGTAGGTTGGGGTGATGGGAACTCTGAGGACCATGAAGGACTGACCAGCGAGAGAAGGGGCTCCCCAGTGCTTTGGGGATTGAGGAGGACTGATCATGCCTCAATCCTGGTGCAGGTGCGACCCCAGCATGTGCTGGAATTTCTGCTACCCCAGCAGGACTGGACTGGGAGTACATCAAGGTGGTTTCCATGAAAACGACTGTGTACTGAAGGGGAACTGAACCTGTGCATTAACTACTACACGAAAAAGGAGGCAGAGTAGTTACATTCATGGAGAGAGAAAGTGGATGGGGATTGCCAGAGGCTGGATGGAAGGGGTGGGGAACTTGCTGTTTCATGGGCACAGAGTTTCTAACTTACAAGATGAAGAGTTGGGTAGATAGGCTGCACACCCACGTGAATGTACTTAACACTGTGGGACTGAGCAACTGTAACAAATGGTTAAATGGAAATAGCACTTCACACCTGTTAGGATGGCTATTATCAAACAAATAAAAGATAACAAGTATTGGTGAAGATGTGGAGAAAAGGGAACACATATGTTCTTGGTGAGACTGTAAAATGGTGAAACTATTATGAAAAACAGTATGAGTTTCCTCAAAAAACTAGAATAGAACTACTGAATGATCTAGCAAGACCACTTCTGGGGATTCACTCAAAGGAAATGAACTCATTATCTTGAAGAGAGAGCTGCACCCCCTGTTCCTTGCAGTGTTATTCACAATAACCAGATGTGGAAACAACCTAAGTGCCTGAGGAGAAATGAGTGGATGCACAAGATGTGGTCTCTCCCTCCCTCCTAGCCTCCCTTCCTCCCTCTCTCTCCTTCTCTGTCTCTCTCCTACTCAGTCTTAAGGAATGTGCTCCTGCCATTTGCAACAACATGGATGAACCTGGTATATTTCACTTATACTAAGTGAAATAAGTCAGAAGCAGGAAGAAAAAATTCATGATACCACTTACATGTAGAATCTAATAAAACTGAGTAGCAGGGGCAGGGGTAGAGCGTCACTTACACTTACCATGACTGGGTGGGGGTTGGGAGATGTTGGTTAGAGGTTCGAAGTGTCAGCTAAGTAAGATGATGATTCTAGAGATGGACAGTCTAGCACGATGGCTATAGTAATAAGACTATATTAAATACTGGACATTTGTTAAGAGATTTCAAGTACTCTCATCACACACAGGTAATGGTAGTTATGTGAGGAAATGGATATGTTAATTAGCCTGGCTGTAGTAATCATTTCACTGCACGTATCGAATCATGTTGTCCACCATAAAAATATATATAATAACATAACACTTATGTTAAAAATGAAATAAAAATGGCTGAAATGGTAAATTTTGTATGTATTTTACCACAATTTGAAAAACACGGGGTTGGCTCAAAGAGTGGCAAGAGCAAAGATGGAGGTTGAGCTAAGCCAGCTCAAGGGGTGTCAGGGAGGGTTTCAAGGCTAGGGGCCAAGAGGCTGAGACTTGGAGAGCGAGTGGGCAGAGAAGTGGTAGAAGATGACAGAAGTAGAGAGGGTGGCGCTGGGGAGAAAGGAAGGGGGTAGGGAAAGGGATGTGTATGTGGGATGTGTACACACAACACACACACACACACACACACACACACACTCACAAGCACACACTCATGTGCCCTAGAAGGGGGACAGCTAGACAATGTGGTTTAGAGTTTAGAAAGTAAGACAGGGTAGGGGGGGTTTTACCTAGTGGGTGATGGGGGCCTTTGTGTATTCTTGGCTGGATGGTAACAATCACATTGATGTTCTAGAAAGATGACCTGGCTGCCATATGGAGGAAGGAGCTGAATCCAAAGATGGTGTCTCTGCTGGTCCCTGCTGTACCCCTTTCACTGTGGCTGCAAAGAGGTAGAGCTTCTGCCTGACTTGGAAGCCCCCACTCTTGCAGCTCTTTGGAGCAAGGCAGCTGGCACCACCTCCCCTCTTCCCACATGCCACCAGCAGCTTGGCCATCTGTGTGTGTCACACCCTGTGCTTGGCCATTCTTGTCATTTTGAGAGTCTGTACTCTTACCTGATAGTCTGAATGGAAGGAAAGAGCAGGCATCCCAGACAGACCTTCTCCCAAGCTGCACCCCCTCTCTGCCCCCTTCCTCCACTTCTTTTATGATTAAAGACTCATCCCTGTGCCCTCAAGTCCACAAATGCTCTCTATTGCACCAACAGCATCAGAGAGCCATGTCTGGCATTGCTGGGGCTGCCTAATGCTGTTGTGGGGGTCAGTATCATGAATCATCTATTGCTGTTTATGGAGGCAGAATATTGCTTTCCCTGGTGAATGCAGGCAGGAGAGTCTTGCTGCCTGGGTTGGAGCCCAGTTCTGACACTACAACCTAGACAATTTACACAGCCTCATTCCCATGCTTGTAGCATAGAAACATGGGGAGTCTTACCTCAGGGATTGTTCTGAGGATCAAATAAGTTACTGTTTGAAAAGTACTTGAAATGTGCCTGCACAGTGTCAGGTGCTATTTAAGTGTCTACTAAGTAAACATCCACTTGAAAAAGCCATTATGTGGATTAAGTGAGATGCTGTTCATAAAACATATAGCAAGAACCTAGCAAAGAGTAAACACCCAACAAGTATTAAAGTTGCTATACTGTTACACCCTTTACACTCACAGGGACAGGCCTCCCCAAGGCGTTCAGAACTAGCCTTCCAAGACATACCATTTTGGCATGTGGATTATTTTGAGCTGAGGTTAATGGAAGCCCTGTAGACTTTAAGAGAAACTGTTACCATTCCTTTAACTACTAGAAGCTTGGGAGGATTACCCAGATTTAGAGTTGTCTCCCAAAATAACCTTCCTCTTGGAGAAATTTATCTTTAGGGCAGGCGGATATCTGGCTACAGAGCATCTGGGTTTTGTCACATGAGCCTTCCCCATCTCTTCTTGAAGCACCAGATCCCTTTCCATGTCTCCTTCCTAAACCCACTGTATAAACTTTTGTTTTGTTCCATTTGCTCCAAAATTTATGTTCATGTAGATTCTCCATCCATTTGTAGTTGAATTTGTTCTTTCTTTTGGTAATCTGTCTGGTATTGTTTTGGTTACTTGACCAACCCAAGAAGAACCAGTGAGGTAGAGGAAGTTTCTCTCCACCCTGACAGTTAGAACTTGACTTTTAAGAGGCGGGAAGGAGGGGGTGCGATGGGGGTTGCATGGGGGTCATATTTATGCAGCTGCACTGTGAGGACAGGGAAGTAATAGGCTGACTGTCTTCCACATTGCTATGGCCTGGTTACCTTTCTGACTTGCTATGTATCTAACCAGGTGACTACCTGACTTACTTAAAAATCTGTTACTTCTCCTTGTTATGGTTGTATTGTGTCTGTCCCTACCATCTTCCCTCCAAAAAAATTACAAATAAAGTACATGTTGAAGCCCTAACCACTAGAAACTCAGAATGAGACCTTATTTGGAAATAGGGTTGTTACAGATGTAACTAAGATGAGGTCCTACTGGAGCATGCAATATGATTTCTTACAAAGTGTCCTTATAGGATGGTGGTGGTGGTCTCCTGAAGACAGAGATGCAGAGAGAATGCCATGTGAAGACAGAGGCAGAGACTGGAGTAACACATATACAGGCCAAAGTGTGCCAAGGATTATTGGCTGACACCAGAAGCTAGGAGAGAAGTATGGAAAAGATTCCCCTTACAGCCCTCAGAAGGAAGTGACCTTGATGACACCTTGATTTTGGAGAACTGTCAGGCAATCCATTTCAATTGCTTTAAACCCCTAGTGCATGTTTTATTTGTTATAGTAGCAATAGGAAACTAATACAACCTAATAGGAAAGCAATACAACAAACATATTGACTGTGAAACCCAAACTTTTTAGCATGATTTCTGATGTCCACTATCCTTTCCAAGCACACACACACACACGCGCGCGCGCGCGCACACATACACACACACACACACAGGCAGTATCTTACCACACACTATGCCACACCAGACTATAATTCCACACAAATAGGAGCCTCCCCTCAAAGTATTTGTCATGGGAAGACATGATTTGATGTTCACATTACTCCTCCTAGCCTCCTAAGAGCCTGGTACTTGGAGCTCCTATTTCTTTGTGGGGCATCTGTAACCCCAGAGACAGCTGAAGTGACCAAGCAAGAGGGCGCTGGAGAAAAGTTAATTATCTCTGTTTGTGAAAAGGGGTAAGCTGGGGAAAAACTTTCAGGGTTGGGGATTTGGGCCTTGGGATCCCAAGAAAGAATAACCTGGAATGGTTTCCAAGAGACTTTGGAAACATGGGGAGGACAAAAACACAGAGGGGAGATTTGGGGACAGAGATGCTGTGTGCTATGTGATGTGTTTTCCCCCTACTCTCTCTTCCTATAAAGCCTTTGTTAAAACCCATGGCACTTCTCTTCTCTCTTCCTATCCCCTCTTCCTCTTTAAGGGTGGCACTGGACTATCTGTCTACAGGCAGCTCAAGGTAAAATCAGAGCCTGGCTTGTTCAAGCCCATGCTTACTTTCCCAACACCTAGGACACTCTTTCCCTCTTTTTCTGCCAGGCAAAAACCAACCTATTCATCATTCAAATGTCCTCACTTCTAGCTTCTATGAAGACTTCTGTGGCCCCTCCCCTCTTCCTACTCCTGGGCAGAATTACAGTTAATCACATCTCTGATTGCTCTAGCACCTCAGAACCTTCTATTGCAGTGCTTATCTCATCCTCTTTGAGGCTGGAGCCTGGTCCTAATTTATCTTTGCTGCCTCCCCCCATCCCTTCACGAACCCCAAGTCTCACCTGGCCTGTAGCAGGCACTCCAGTGCTATCCTGGAATTAGTAGGTGAGTAAAGTGGCTGGCAGTGGGTGACAGCATTGGAGAAGAGAGGGCCATCTGCACCAAGAAGGAAATTGGATAAAAAATGAGGAGTTGTAGCAGGGAGAGGAGAGTTAAATGATAGCCTTCCTCTAAGCACCCCTGTGAGAAGTCTAATTTACATAATTAAAATCCAAATAACTAGAAGAATGAATGGTGAGCCAAACAGCAGATACAACTGCAGAGATGGGAAGGGAGCAAAGCCAAAGACAAGATGAAGAATAGGGATTAGAGAGATGTTTGCTCTAGAATCATTACACAGACAACCTGGAGGTGGGAGGAAGGAAGCAGGACCAAGATGGGGGCTGGGTCAGAACAGAGTTAATAAAAGGGGTGGGGGTGGGGAGGCTGGGACCCGACAACAAATACAAAACCCAGGGCCTGAACTCCCATGTAAAAGACAAGCGGGTGATTGTTTGAAGGGAACTTGGTCTCCAAGCTAAAGAGGGGTTATGTCCCCAGTCAAAACGCTGCTGAGGGAAGAGGGAAACGGGAAGCTGGGAAAACTGGCTGAGGAAGGACTCGAAACAGCACAGAAGCTCAACGGTTGGTCTGTTTTTGTGGGGAGGAGGAAAGGGTAGATAATAATATACTGTAGAGATAAATTAATAATACTAAGCTACCTCGCCAGGGTGTTATGAGTGTTAATTAATTAATTATTGTTTGCAAAGTACTTTGAAGGTGGAAAGGCTCTATAATTATTATGAATAAAATGTCAGAGATAATAATCCGGCAGAAAGCAGTGACCTCATCAGCACTTCATTTGCATGGCCCGAAGTGCAGCAGATTTGAGGATCCTCTGCCAAGGGGAAAGGCCTGCTGGGCACGGCAGATGCCCAACTGGACGGCCTGCCCTCTCCTCTCCCGGCTCTCCGTCAGCTCCAGCGCTGTGGCCTCTGCTCCCTGGGCACCAGGTTCATGAGAAACTGCGAGGTGACATTTTTATGGGTCTGGAAGCAGCACATGTGACGAGCTGATGACTGGGTTGCTTTATGGGGCGGGCAGTGATCTCCGTCACTGGCCCAGGGAGCGCGCTTCCCACGAGGGGCTTTCCTTTGTGCGGGCTGTTATGTTTCAGAGGGGATTACAAAGCGGTAATTTGGATCTGCCCTTCGAGAGTGGACAACCGGGACAGTTAGGGGCTCTGGGAGGGAACGTGTCCATGCGGGCCTGCTTAGATTTTGGGGAAAATGGCAATGACGTGGAGCTGACATTCCAGACCCAACAAACGGCAAACAACCCCCCTTTTATTTGTGTCATGTGTCAGGTAGAAGTGAAAGCAAAGGAGAAAAACAGAGGGAAGGGGACAGCCGAGGTTGGGAATGGATTCGTCGTTGTGAGCTCTTCCAGGTATATTCAGGGAAAAGAGGTGTTTGAGGGCCTCCCTGGTGGCGCAGCGGTTAAGCGCTGCGCTGTGGAGCTGTCGGCAGCAGCGATTCGAGTTCGACGCCCGGCAGGCGAGAATCCCACATGGTGCGGCAGACCTCTCCTGCCTCGCCCACAGTGTGCTTCTGATCTGCCTGTTCTGCTCCCCACTCTGTCCCTGGTGAAGCCTCTCGCCGCCCCACACCTCTGGCCTGTACCCCAGCTGTATGTATAAATAAATAAATCTTTAAAAAAAAGGAAAAGAGGTGTTTGAGGAGAGTTCCTTTTTCCTATTCCCCACCTCTGCCCTTCCCTCTGGGCCGGATGACCTGGCAAAAGACCCAAGTAGAATTCACCAAATTCTGCCCAATTGTTTGGGAAATAAAACTGTTCTGCCAATAAATCCCACTTCCTACCTGCCAATGTGGATCAGAGAGAATACAGGGTTAAGGGACAGGCATGACCAGAGTTACAGGCAGGTGAGGGAGCGCAAGAGTGACGATGAACAGCATTTCACACTGATTTAGACTAGAAAAATAGGACAAACAATGAAAACTCCCTTTATCTCCTGGATGCCAGAAGCCTCGCCTGTTCGTGTCACACACACCTTGTGAGGGATCGCCAAGCTAATCCCAAAGCTGAGTGTTGACAGACTCAGGGTCAGAAGGCCCGTGACCTTGTGTTGTAAGATCAGAAGGTCAGACCTTTGTATCTGGCTGAATGAGTCTGCAAGGTGACACTTGAAGAGGGGAAGCAAGGAACTCAGTGGCCTCCTTCATTCAAGAAAATGATCATTTTACCCCTACAATGTGGGCTGTTTATTAATCTCGTCAACCTCAGCTGAACTGACCCTTGTGTACCACCGTTGTGATAAACGCCCACGACCTGCCACTAGTTCCTGACTCCAGCCCCAGACTGTGATCTTGGGTGTCACTGCTCCCCGTGCACAGAGACAGCCCTTCTTTTGCAAAACAGTAGGGCTCCAATACCAGGATGCCCTGGCGGCCCCCCCAAACACAGCTTGCTGGATCTATCCCCAGTCTCCAAGGCAAAAGTTCCAAGTGGGGAGGGGCAAAATATGCATTTGCTACCTACTTCTCAGGGGGGCTGGTGCTGCCATTCAGGGACCCCTTCCAGAACCACTGATTCGGATCACTCCTGATTCTGTTTTGTTTTGTTTTTTAAAGATTTATTTATTTATGCATACAAAAGCTGGGGTGTAGTCCAGAGGGGGAGAGAGGTGAGAGGATTCACCAGAGACAGAGTGGGGAGCGGAACAGGCAGATCTACGGAAATACCCTGCTGAGGGGAGCAGCGGGTGAGACAGGAGAGGTCTGCTGCGCCATGTGGCTTCCCACAGCCTCCCTGGCCGGGGATTAAACGCAGGCTGCAGTGGCTCTGGAGAGCTTCATAGTGCTGAGACTTAAGTCCTTGTGCCACCAGGGAGTCCTCCCCCACCCCCCCCCCCGAATCTGTTTTTGAACAGGGGTACTGGGGTGAAGCTAGTGTGTGAAGATAAAAGGAGAAGGTGGGGGCCAGGTGAGGAGAATAGCTTCAGGAGAGCTCAGAGTTCTGGGCTTGGAGGCCCAGCAGCCTGTCAAGGACACAGGCATGACTGGGGGCAGGTGAAAGGAGGTTGTGCCGGCTCTCCCACTCTGGGTGTGGGTGGGACACCCCTTACCTTCTGTATTCCCACTTCTAGGAACAGCAGGAGTACACGCTCCCCTCCATGGGAATGTCGGATATTTTTCCTTCTGCCCCCTGCAGGTTTTTCCCTGGTTGGAGGTGTTTCGGTTCCTGGCACTCTCTAACAAAGTCCCAGCATCTGAGGAGCTTAAAACAAAGTCAATGGACCTCCCTGGTGGCACAAGGGTTTGAGTCTCAGCACTATGAAGCTGTCTGCAGCCACTGCAGCACGAGTTCGATCCCCAGCCAGGGAGCTTCCCACATGGCACAGCAGACCCCTCCTGCCTCACCCGCTGCTCCCCTCAGCAGTGTGTTTCAGTCAATCTGCCTATTCTGCTCCCCACTCTGTCTCTGGTGAACCCCCTCACACCTCTGGCCTGCACCCCAGTCTTGTATGCATAAATAAATAAATCTTAAACAACAACAAAGCCAAGTCTCACAGTTTAAGAGTTGGAAAGTGCTGATCGAGGTGTGCCCTGGAGGGCTGTGAGGGAGGATCTGCTACAGGTTCCTTTCATGCCTCTCCTTGGCTTGTTGCTAACTCCCTTGTCTTCATTTCATCTTCCCTTGCAGGTCTGTCCCCACGTCCCCTTTTTATAAGAACACCAGCTATATTCACTGAGCTCCCCCCTCCCCCCGACCACTCCCTAACTTGATCATCTGCAAAGAACCTATTCCAAATAAAGCCGTGTCCAGATTCCTCTGGAGGGATGTGATGTAGCCCAGGATGTTTCCCTCTCCTCCAGCATGAGGGACCCAATTGCCACCTAGGAGTGGGGAATCTGAGGCAGAGTATGCTCTTGCTGTGTTACACAGGTGCTCCCCTCCGCCAAGCTGACTATAGCACATAAGTCATGTGCAGACTAAGCTGAGCGGTTTTCTGGGAGGTAGAACCTTGTGCTTTTCTTTCCATCTCACCCTTTGGTCCTGCAGCTCAGTGCTGCTCCCTGCAATAGAATTGGCCATTTGGGTCCACACGCAACTCAGGTCATCACAGTGATGAAGGATGAGACTTTTCTAGACTAGAGAGTGAGCCTGCTTTGGAGTCAGACTGAGATTTGGGGAGGAGCACACATTTCCTTGTCTATGCTTTACACTCTCCCGGGGTTGTCAGAGTTAAATGAGATAGTCCGCAGATAGCGCAGGTGCAGAGGGCGCTCGGTGGGGGTGGCTGTTATTATAATTAGGAGCTCAACGGGAAAACTGTCCTGGAGTAGTGGAGTGGGGAGGTGTTTATTTGCAGGAGCACTAGCTAAGTTCCTCCTGACTTCTCTTTCCCTGTCTTCCCCCACTGTGGCTGGAAACCCTACAAGTCAACGGCTTTGAACTAAGACTTCAAAGAGAAGCCAGCCCTGTTCTTCAAACAGGTTTATAAAGAGATTTTGATACAAGACAACAATACATGTCAGCAGTGCCCAGTTATCGTCCTTCTCTTTGTAGTTTTATTAGGAAATAATTTCCCAGCCTGTGAGTCTCCTGCTGGCACGCCTTGTTTCTCTATTTGCGATTGGGTCTGCCCACTGGAGGGGCTGCCCCTCGCACTACACCGCACGGTTTTGCCAGTTGGGAGCCCAGAGAAAGACACGGAGGGAAGGGCCTGGGCAGCTGATTTGCCATCTGCCCCTTCTTCCTCCTCCCCCTCTTTGTAGCAAAAATGCAATTTGTGTGACCTCTGGGGAGGTTTAAAATCTCCGCTTCTTAATTGTCCCCCCCCCATTATTATTTCCTTTTTAAAAAAAAAAGAGGGTAGAGAAAGGGAAATCATGGTCAGAAAATAAAGAACCTTTAAAGCCTTTTCTGTCCCTCCCTGCATGCGAGGCTTGCGATGGGGATTTCTAATGGATTAAAATGAAGGTGTCTGGCTCATGGGGGTGCAGAGCAGGACCTTTGGGCAGGGGCTGCTTTCCAAGTAGAGGTGGGTGTGGTTCTCTAGGGGTGATTATTCCTTCTTCCCCCCTTGGCGATGCTGTTTTTTTCTGACAACTTGGGAGATACGAGGAGTCTTCTATGTGCTGGGGAAGACAATACATATGGGGAACACCAGGTCCCTGCAGGCTCATTTCTCAGTGGGGGCTGGGGGCACTGGAGAGCGAACCCTACTTCTCAGGGGTATCCCCAGGGCTGCAGGACCACCTGACTTGGGACCCCATGCCACAACCACTAAGATGGCTCTTGCCCATCATCCTGGGGGGTGGCGAGGCCCAGAGGGCTGTTGGCAGTGGTGGCTTACGCCTGAGGCCAGTGGGACGCATTTCCATGCTTCGGAAAGAGGACGGGTAGGGAGAGTGGCGATGAGGTGGGAGGATATAACTGATCCAGGGAGAAACAGTTCAGGGTGGAATTGGGGTGGAAGTGGACACTTAGTCTCAGAGGAAAAGACTCTTCATTTCCCTTTTATGAAGCAAGAAACAAGAAAGAAGATGTGAGAGCCAAAGATGCGGTCAAGTTCAGCTTTATTGACCTTTTATTTTCTCTGGGAAGTAGGAATTAGGGGCCTCTACTGGGCGTGTGGTGAGTGGGTTGGCTTAATGGGACTTAGAAGGTTAGAGGCAAAGTTTCTCAGTGATCATTTAGTTGAAAGTCTCATTTTATCCAGTGAGCGTCAGCGTACTGACTTAGGAACTTTCTTAATCCCTCTAGGACTCACTGGAGCTGGAACGCAGGTCAGTGGGTGCCCAGGCCAGGGACACTGCTCTGCAGGATGCTGGCTGTGTCCCAAGGCTGCCTCGCTGTCCTGCCTCCAGCTGGAAGGCCTGGGAAGCTCTGACAGACTGGGCAAGGCCTCTGAGCGCCTGACCAACTCAGTGACGAGGTCGGTCCCAATGCTTTTGGTCTGTGTAGGGGCGAGATGTCTGAATACGGGAGTCTGGAGTGACTAAAGGTCACCTAAGGTCTTCCCAGATCACTCCATAGAGCACCCCACACAGGATCCGGGGACCAATGCCAGTCCTTAGGCTGTTTTGCTGACCAAGGCTTACTCACCTTCCCCTCAGCAGTTTCCTTCTGTTGCCAAAGGAAATAGAAAATGCTTCCACTGAAAAGCCACAGAGTAGGAACTGACCTAAAAACTTAGTTTCTGAGGAGAATGTGCCAGGCCTCAGGAACACAAGTAACCAGTTGGTCACTGCCCAGGCTCTAAACCAAGGTTATTGTGCCCATTGTACAGATGGGAAAACCTAAGTGGAAAGATGGAAGCTTTCCAGAGTCATCAAAGGCAACCAGAAAGCCCCAGATTAATGTTCATTCCACTTGCTCTGAAGTCGTCCACCTGCTGACCACTTCATATTTCCATGGGGTGTGCAGGAAGCACTGACCGGAATAAGAATCAACCATAGTGCTTTTTCCATGCAGTCTGATTGAGGTCTGGTGGGCCTCAACTCCAACCACTTATGTAATTTTTTTGAGGCAGCCATTAAAAAAAATATGAAGCTATAATGACTGTAATACATTTTACATGCTTGAATTTACGAAACGGCAAACTATGGCTTGCAGGCCAAATGTGGCCTGCACACTGTTTCCAAATAGTCTGTGAGCTAATAATGTTTTTTACATTTTAAAAAGGTCATAAAAGACTCCAAAAACACATAGACTGTATGTGCCCACACAGCCTAAATGTTTACTAGCTGGTCCTTACAGAAAAAGTTGGCTGACCTCTGCGAATAAATGAATGATCTTATCACAAAATGACAATGATATGGAATTGCATTATAAGCAAGATAATCATAGAATTGATTCAAATATTCACTTATTGAATATAAAAGTCATGTGGCCTTATAATGAGATATGAATTCCAAGTTGTTTGACCACTGCTATTTATTCCAATCATATTGACTAATCTCATTATGTTCGCTTGGACTAAGGCCAAAGAAGCCAGTGACCCTGAGGCTTGGAAACACAGCTCTTAGGACACCTGGTCCAGGGTGACATGTTTTGGGTTTCTTTGTATTGGAGAGGAGAAGCTTTGGGGCCTGGCGCCCAGCCCCTCTGCACAGGCTTAGTTTGCCTGGCTGATTTAGGAAGCCCCTCCATACTGGGGCGGGAGCCCATCCACGGTCCTAGCCAGCTGAGCCATGGAGTGCCACAGGTGTGGCTGGGCCTGTCAGGTTGTGACTGATAGAGACCCAACTCTGGCCAGAATATACATCCAAAGACTCGTGATGTCTGTTGTAAATGAACTTGAAGGCTGGGCCACCACAGAGGAGAGTTGCGTTTCTGAACGGCCAAGTCCAGTGGCCATGGGCTGCCTGTGTGCTCTGAAATGTCCTCAGGAAGCGGCCAAATGAGCTAATGCCTCATGACACCCAGCAGCTGGGCAGGATGATTCCAGGCACAAGCAGAAGGCTTCAGGGTCACCGGCAGGCCGCTGGGTCAGGAAGGCACACTCAACTCCTCTTCTTGAGGCCAGAAGGCAAAGACATAGAGGCAAATGAAAGCCAGTGGTAAAGTCACACAGAACAGGGTTCAAATGCCACCTCTGCCATTAATTAGTCATGTAACCTTGGACCAGTGCCTCAATGTCTTAGATTTTCAGTTTCTTCATGTTTCTTCATCTGTAATATAGTTCTACCACATGGGTGAGGGAAGCAGAAAAGAGACTTTGGATGCAAAGAAATCATATGAAAAGGTAAAAAAGGAGAAGTTATTAGAGTCTTATTCTGTTCCATGCTCTAAACATCGGGCTGATTTCTGCATAAATACTTCACCTAAGTTCTGAGGGTTAGGTGTTCTCCAAGGAGGCAGGCAGGGAGAGAGGGAGAGAGAGATTGTACTTTGCAGTGCAGAAATGGCACAGAAAGGACAAATGCTGGAGGAACAAATTGTAGCTAAACAACCGAAGTTAATCAGTACCAATTAGAAGAACTGGAGAGTAACAGCTAGCAGGTATTTCGGCAGTTATGGGGTCCAGCAGTTCTCACATACTTGTGAGGGCATATTGCTTGGTGGTTGTGTCTCGCAAGCCGACAGCCCTGGGCTTAAACCCCAGCTCTGTCATTTCCCAGCTATAATAGGTCAACTAATGAAGTTCTCTAAGCTTCGACGCCCTAGCCTATCAATAAGGAGTATAGCAGCAGCCAACAGGGTTGTGGTAAACACTTGGTGTTCATGTGAGGAAGCTGGGCCAGGCGTGACCAGGAATGTGGGTGCAGATCAGGGGCTTTCCTGAGTCCCCCATGATCCAGGTCTCTGTATGGAGGTGCAAACAAGGTTTTTCTTTGTATAGGGCTCACAGAAGTGTGGAGATCCATTAAATGACGACAGCAACAACTCAGAACCTTCTAGCCCGCGTCATTGAAGTCAAATCCAGGCAGTTAATTTCCTGTTTCTTTTGTGGGCTGATTTTCTTCACTTTTAGTTGGGGCAAAGTCAGTTTTGAAAACACCCCTTTTAATAGGTGTTTCAAAACACTGCACATCAGTATGAGTCTATTAAATTCTCACAGCTCTGCTGGCAGGTAAAACACGTTTATAAACTTAAAAAAATAACCATGCTGTTTGCCTTTCAAACTGCCAGGGCTATTCTGAAGAGATTCTGTGCTTAAGGTCATGGAGTTTTGAGGAATGGGTTTTGTTTCTCTCTTCACTCTCCTTGTTGTCCTTCTGTGCAGTATAAATTGCAGGCTTGTTTATCTGCCTCTAGCTGAAACTGGTCTTGGTAGAAACTCCCTGATCCTCTTCCACCAAATCTCTTTTTTTTCCCCAGTGAGAATACCTCAAAGGGATTATGCAAGCTCTGGGTCTTTTCTATTCTAGTTTTGCTTGAATATTTGAATGTTCAAAATATGCTAATCAAAATAATAATTCCAAGTCTGAGGCTCCACAGGGTAGGATTCTGGCACCAAGTTAGACTACTTGATAGTGTAAGTAAATATACCAGACTCAGAACTTTTTGCTGAGGAAGAAGAATCAAGAATAGAAGCCAGGTTGAAGCCAGATCTAGTTTTCTGAGAGGCAGAGAAGGAGAGAAGATGCTGAGAATAAAAAAGTACCTGCAGGGCAGTCTAGACAGAGGTGGGAAGGAAAGGTAGTGATGACTGTCGAGGCTGAGGGCGATCTACAACATTTATAAAAAGATCCTCTGGGTAAAGCATTTGGGAACCAATGCTTTCCAGAGCCAGAGGAAATGGCAGCAATGACGTGGGAGCTGGAAAATGCTGAGTCTTAGGGAAGGGCATCCTAGGAGACTTCTTAAACTGTTTCAACTCGCACATTGATCTATGGTTTTGAGACAGTGAGGCAGCAAAGAATGAACTGCCTGAATGCCAGCTGACGTTTTAGCATGGTGTAGAGTCGTAAAATGATGTCAGAAAATGTGTTTAGACTGGATTCTATTTTACTTTGTGGGAATTCAGTTCAAAGAATCAGAAATTTTTTCAAATGTCTAATGTCATTGATTTACAAATAATTCTTCTCTCAGGCAAACATAAAACCCCATAATTAAATGCCTGCTCTTGCCACAAGCCTTCAACATCTCTTTCATGCTCATAGAAAGAAGGCTCTCTCAGTATCCACCAAACACTTGAGGAAGAGATTTTCTTCTGTTATTCCTTCTTGGTACTGCTATCAAGCCAGAATCCACCTCAGAATCCAAACAACAGTGGAAGATAATTCCCAGTCACCTCTTTTTTCTGTGACTGTGCCCACTACTGATTTGTAAAGTTTTTCCTTCTCTTTCACCCATGTTGGTGTGTCCAGAACAAATTAAAAGGATAGCATGACCAGTAGGAGTGAATGATGAGTCTGGAGATGGGTATTCCTTCCTGACTCCACATCTTGTAGTCAAATGCAACCATTGTCACCTACGCATGGGTGTAAAGGTTTCAGCTCTGTGAGGTGAGAAGCGGTCAGTGTTGCTGCTTGAATGTGAGTTTCCAGATGGCAAAGGGACAAGTCCTTGATGGTTGCTGGCTGCTGTTTGGGAATCGTTGCCACTATATTTGCCTCAACCACTCAAGTCCATTCTTCAGATCACATATCTCAAACCTCGGCTGGGTAGGCTGAATAAAGCGACTCAAAGATACCTGCATCCTAACTCCAAGATCTGTGAATGCTACCTTACATGGAAAAAGGAATTTTCAAGATGTAATTACATTAAGGACCTTGGTGGGACGATTCTCCTGGATTGTCTGGAGACAAAAAAAAAAAAATCCCAGTGTCCTTATAAGAGGGAAGCAAAGAGATATTTGATTATAAAAGACAAGAAATCAATGTAATGATGCAACGATGCTTGAAGAGATTGGAGTGGTGGGGCCACGAACCAAGGAAAGCTGGAAGAGGCAGGGAACAGATTCTCCCTGGAGTCTGTCAAAGGATCTTGTCCTGGCAATACCATTATTTTAGCACCAAAAGATTCCTTTCAGACTCATCGCCTTCAGAAATATAAGATAATAAATTTCTATTGTTCAAGTCAGTGAGTTTGGAGTAATTTGTTACAGCAGTAATAGTATACTAAGATATTATTTTTGTAAGATTTGCTAAAGAGTGGGGAACACATCTCTGATTCTTGATACATTATTGACACACTGCTGCTCTGGACAAACTGAAGAGCTGCCTTCCTTGTGTGAAATACAATGGCAATGAGTTCTGAGGGAGATACATTAACATGTTCTAATCTGTACTATTCTTCTGAGAATAATAGTGGAATTGAGTAGATGATGGATCTTTCAATAAAATAGATCAGTACTTAAGCTCTGATCTTTTCATGCTGGTCCAGGTGAAAAATTAAGTGTTTAAGCATATGCTAGAGCTAAATCTAATTCTAAAATTAATAATACCATGGAATTCTTCCAAAATACAAAACCAAAAAATGTTTTGGACAGTGTGTTGGGAGATCTTAGAGTCACCTACATTACTCATCTACCCTGCTGACTCGTCCAGGGAGATACTAGAATTTTTCAGGGAATATCTTTGGTGAGAACAGGAGCTGATACAGGAGGTGCTATTGTACCTCTCCGTGATTTTTGCTTACTCTCCACTCCCCCTCCCCCCACCAAATAGCCTATAAAACTGCTGGTGGTATGTTCACATCACTAACTGAATCAACCAATCTGTATAGTCTCGTTAGGACTGCCCTTACCTCTTGCCATCCCAGGGATCTTCTTTCTTAACATGTTCACATATCCTTTTAACACATACCTCTCAGAAATGGCACTATTCTTGCTTGTCAGAGTCAATGAATTTCAGGGTTAGAAAGGATGTTTATTAAGCACATCAATTCCAGCTCCAGTGAAATAATTAACTTGAGCTTAATAGGGTCCAGGAATCACCATTGTTGCCCACCCCTGTGACACGTGGTATGTGTGCTGCTCTGAGAAATGTTGGCAAGATTGGCCAGTCAATGGAGCAGAAGTAAGATCTTGGGACCTTCATTTTGGGGGAAGAAACTCTTCATAACAAACACTCCAGTGTCCCTTTCGCTTTGTGTCTGCAGAAGCAGTAACCAGCCTCAGCTGCGTCCTAGTCAGCCTCCTCTGGCTTGTGCATGGCAGATCAGCAGTTGGGTTCTGTTAGACACAAGAACAAGGAGAATGTGGACACCCACTGCACTTGGGCAAAGCCAGCTGAATTGCATCAACACTGTATTGAGATGCTGGGCTCTCTGAGAAAGCAACAATCATTCAGGCAAACCAGAAAGATCCATTTAACCAACTTACAAGATGGGCATTTTTGACGAGAGCATTAACCTTCTCTAGACTGACTGTCATTTCCAAATGATAGCAGCGTGCCTGGCATTTCCAAGAAGTCTTTCATCTCTAAGAGAAGAAGGGAAAGCAAGGGTCACATCTAATATATTAAAAGCAGAAGGAAACCTTTAAGCAATTTGGTACCCTTTGACTTGTAGGTTTTTTCCCCTCCCACTGAGGTGGTACATGTTTTAAAGGACTAACCTGGGAGATGTTTTGAAAGAACAGGTTGAAAAAAAAAAAAAAACAGCTTCAACCTGCCTTTAGAATGTCAGAAACTGTCTGTCCTGTTGGTTAGTCAGGGGATGAATTCTTGGGAGAGTTGGGCCCTGAGTCATTTAGGATTTTTTGGTTGCAAGTGACAGAAAGCCAAGTCTGTATTTCGCTGACTAGAAATGGGAAGGTATGTGTTTCTGGTATCTGAACAGTCTCATTACAGATGTGGTTTTATTTTTTATTTATTTTTTTAAGGTTTTTTTAAAAATTTATTTATTTATGTATACAAGGTGGGGTATAGACCAGAGGCGTGGGGCAGCGAGAGAGTTCACCAGAGACAGAGTGGGGAGAAGAATAGGCAGATTGACAGAAACACACTGCTGAGGGGAGCAGCAGGAGAGGCAGGAGAGGTCTGTCGCACCATGTGGCAATCTCCCCAGCTGGGCGTCGAACTCATGTCACCGCTGCCGACAGCTCCCCAGCGCAGCGCTTAACCGCTGCGCCACCAGGGAGGCCCCACAGATGCGGTTTTAAACACGGGTGAACATAGAGGCTCAGTGATTGGGAGTCTTTGGTCTCTCTTTTCTGTCTGGACTTTATTTTAATATAGGCTCTCCCTCTCTGCTGCAAGAGGACTGGGAAATGCACACTTGCAGGTTCAAATCCAGTCACTGAAAAACACTTCCAATTACTTCCCTGAAGGCTAATATAAAGGTTTGGGGATTTTTTCCCCCCAATTGACCTAATTGGTCATCCTCAGGGCATTTCCTTGGGTGGGGGCATTGACCCCTGTTCCTCAACTTCAACGTGCACATGAATCATCTGGAAATTTTGTTGAAAAGTACATGCCAACTCAAAAGATCTCAAGTCGGACCTGAGATTCTGTAGTTCAAAAGAGTTCCCAGGTGAGGCTGATATTTGTGGGGCGCGGTAGGTCCGCCATTACAAGATGGCGCCGGAGGAACGGTAGGTCCGCCATTACAAGATGGCGCCGGAGGAAAGAGGAGGTGGAACTTTGAGAGTGGGTAAACAGGATAGCCACAGCCCGTGATGTTCACGTGTACAGCGGCTTTAGAGCTCGTGCGCGCGTGATCACTAAGATCATTGGCCAAGGAAGAGCTGACCTTTACCCTGATTGGAGCAGCCCATTTCCTCTATTAGATGATTGGTCAGAAAATGGTATATAAGGAGAACAACAAAGTGGTTAGAGAACCAGTTGAAGATCACCTCTGAGTCGCGTCTTTCTTCCTGCTGGACAGGGGACCGCGCGCGACAGCTGGTGCCGAAACCCGGGACGCCGGGACGCCGGGACAAACGGAGGTGACGATCAGGTAAGATTGTGTACACGTTCTGCCTAAGAGCAGGCTGCCGTAGCGGCAGGGTTAACTAAAAGTTCCGCGGTGACGGACGAGACATGGGGACTTCAGCCTCCAAACTGAAAGTAGAATTAGCGCTACAAGAGCTGTTAAAAGCAAATGGGACTCCGTTAAAGAGTCCGGCAGTACGGGCCTTCATGAGGGATTTAGAAAAATGGGCGCCATGGTTTTTAGAGGAAGGTTTGTTAAACATTCCGCAGTGGGAGCAATTGGGACGGACCTTTAGAGAGCAGGAAGATATTTCACCTTCCACACTAGCTGTGTGGGCCCTCGTAAAAACATGTCTTATGGTTCCGACGCCAAGAGTAAAAGGATTATTAGAACAAGGTAGTCAAGCATTAGAGGAAGTTAAACAAGAGTCAGAGCGAGGATCAAAAAGCTCAGAGGACGCAAAAGATGATAGGAGCGTAGTTTCCTCTGACCCCGAGACGAAAGACCCAACGGATAAGGGGGCGACTGCCCTGCGAGAAGAGGTCGGGCAACAATTATACCCAATAAAGGAACTGGAGAAAATAGCCAAAGACTTATCAGACCCATGGGTGGACGGTGAATTGATTGATCTTAGGCTTCCGCCGCATTATGCAGAGGCTCCACAACCTGCAGCTCCGCCCTGAAAACCCCCATTATGGGACACCTGCAAGGGGCACCCACAATGCCCTTGCCTGACTTGTTATACCAAGCAATGGCAGCAGATCTTACAGGAGCAGGTAGGATATTTCTACCCTGTGTTTGAGGACCAGAACCAACAGCGGTCCCACCAGCCAATAGACTTTAAGGTAGTGAAGCAGCTAAAGGAATCAGTACACACATACGGTCATCAGGCAGCTTTCACTGTCTCACTCGTGGAGTCTATAGGACAGCAGTACCTCACGCCCGAGGATTGGGTCAATCTCTGTAGAGCAACGCTATCAGGGGGTCAATTTTTAGAATGGAAGGTTCTGTTTTATGACTTTTGTCAGGAAACTGCACGGCGCAACGCTGCTGCAGGAAACCCACAATATAATACTGAAATGCTGACTGGCACCGGCGCTTATGCCGGACTTCAAAATC
>PVIJ01006687.1:0-44647 GCA_004024925.1 Scalopus aquaticus
GTGTGTGTGTGTGTGTGTGTGTGTGTGTGTGTGTGTGTGTGTGTGTGTGTGTAATAGAGCATATTTATTTTACATTATAGTAAAGTGTTCTTGGATCTCGTACATCTACAAGGCTTTGAGGGCATCTTAGGGAAATGGCCATTACTTAGTGTTTTTTTTTTCTTTTGTATTCTCAAGGTCTAGCGTGAGCCACAACAAAAGATATTGGAAAAAGGATGCTATATAGAACACCTCGTGCATTCTCCTCTTAACCACCTCTTCTGATTGTTGTAGTGCTCTGCTCTCCTAGACACTCAGCTAATCGTCCACCTCAGTCACCCTGTGTCTGCTCTTCTCTGAGAGCATTCACACTTGTGCCACTGTAGCCTCTGACTCAGTTTGGGTCTATGCAGTTTTATTTCTTGGAATCTACCAGTTTTTCGCCCAGTTAACCATCTACCCTCTCTCTCTCTTGACTATTACTGTGCAACCTGGCCAACTGATTATACGTTTTCAGTTTCTGGTTTCTTCTGCCATTTCTAGACTTAGATAAAATGCCACACCCCTGGAGATGTAGGGGAGTTTCCTCTCTGTGGATTCAAATTTGAGCATGGAAAACAGGCGAAATCCTTGCCTTTCTTTCTTCCATAGACTTTGCCAAGGCACAGTTTTGCTATCATCTCTGTTCGGGGACAGCCTGTGTGGCCAAACAGTTGCATCTAACACATAACCAGCTGTGTCTTTTTAGGCTTACGATGACGTATCACTCAGGATATTAACCTACATGTGACATACTTTCCCTGCCTCAGCTTCCCATTTCCTTCACTCTCATTGCACCTCTCAAAGAGTCTCAGCATTTAATATCTCAAGCTCTCTGACTTCCTGGAAACCTGAGGTAGAACAGTGGCCTATACAAAACCCCTGTCCTTCAAACTCTTAGCAGACTTTTAATAATCTGACCTTAGTTATCATTGTATTTCCACTCCCAACATGGTGTTCTTTTCCCTAATGTTTTCTCCTCTTTCAAAGTGTTGATCTGTTTGTCATCTTGACTCTCTTTTCTTAACTGACTCTGGTTTGTCAATATCTTTCTCAAATATGGTGTTGAGAATGGAATGTCACATATACAAGTTTTGCTCTTTTTTTTTTTTTTTAAAGATTTATTTTTTTTTATTTATACATACAAGTTGGGGTACAGGCCAGAGGCGTGGGGCGGCGAGAGGGTTCACCAGAGACAGAGTGGGGAGCAGAACAGGCAGATCAGAAATCCACTGCTGAGGGGAGCAGCGGGCGAGGCAGGAGAGGTCTGCAGCGCCATGTGGGATTCTCCCTGGCCGGGCGTCGAACTCGCGTCGCCGCTGCCAACAGCTCCACAGCGCAGCGCTTAACCGCTGCGCCACCGGGGAGGCCCACAAGTTTTGCTCTTAATGAAGAAAAACCTGAAATCATTTTCCCCTTGTGTTAGAAAGAAAAAGAAACTGAAATGAGACTAGGTTGGAATACATATACTGAGAAGTCCTCTTTGATGATAGTCATTATAATTGGGATTCAAGGGACAAAGAATTGGGGTATGAGTGGGAATTACAGGCTTCTAGGAAACTTTTTATGATGTCCTTGTATATGATACATTTCTATCTGTAAAGCATTTTCATCTTCTTTATCTTATTTAATCCTAGCTCCCACTGCGTAATGCAAATGTTATCAGTATCCCCATTTTACACACCAGACAATTGGTTCAATGAAATTAAGTCACTTTCTCATTACTCATAAATGGCACAGGGAAGATTTGAACCTGACTCCAAACTTCTGCTTTTTCTGTGGTGCCAGATTTATCTCAATACATTTGGAAAGGTTTAACAACGGGTATAGGGAATGGACCTATCAATTTTGGGTCTTTTCCCTATCGCCAAGCTGAAGAGTAGTTAATGAATGAAATACCTAGGCTCAGAAGGACTAAGGCAGGTTGACTGACACAGTGTTTCCAGAGAGAATGACATCAGCGAAGACACTGCACTCTGGCTGCTGAATCTAATGCCCAGCAGGCACCACATAGGTGGGAGAAATGTTGGTCAATAGCATTGGTCCTCCTGATATAAGCGGGATAACTGGAACAAAATCAAGAAATCTTCGTTGTACTTACATTGTGTCTCCAACCAGATTCCAACCAGAGAAGCTGGAATCTCTGTAACTGAAAAACCTGAGAGATTTTATGAGACCAGATCCACCCACAGAGCGGAGAGAGCACAGCACAACAGAATATAGTCGGTGTCATAAAGAATGGCTGAGACTGCAAGTGCTGCAGGGGCTGTGATTTCTGCGTGCAAGTGACCAAGGAAGGGAAAAAAAATTGAGTGAGGCCCTTTGACCTCGGCAGTGGCCTATCACGCTTCTTGCTGCGTGGTCACCTGCGGGGTCCCATTTATCTCTTAGACTTGTCTTTTCTAGCAAAGAATCCTCCTGTCTAGGATCGAAGACAGAAGATAAATAGCTATGTCTTGTAACCCGAGGAAGAAATGTTAAGAATTGATAGCCCAACATGACTCAATCAATATCACCAAGCAGTGTCCAATGATGGGTTTTCATCTAGTTATTTCTCAGAGTCAAAGTTCTCCCAATGGAGAAGCAGTTAAGACATCCTCAGTCTGCTCCTCTCCTCAGTGCTATTGCCACTGCTGTAGTTCATGCTCTTGTCATCTTGAGAATGAACTATAACCGTAATCAGTGTTTTTTCCACCTGCATTTTCTCTTGCCTTCCATCCACGCTTTACGTAGTTGATGGAGTTACCTTTTCAAGACACATCATCTTTATTGTGGAAGATTGCATTAATGTGCCCCACTTCTCTCTCCTCCCTGCATCTTCACCCTTTGCCTCAGACTTTGCAGTTCCTCCCACAAAAAGGGAAGAGGATATTTCCCACCAGCTTGATTCGGATTTGATAGTATGCCTTGTTTCAGCCAATAGAATAAGGTAAAAGTGATGATGTGTTAGTTCCCGCTTGGGCTTTGAAAAGCCTGGGGCATTTCCTCTTGCTTACTAGTGCTTCAGGCCTTACTATGAGAGAGATATGCCCTGGCTAGCTAGCTGACTGGGTCCAGGAAAAAGATGCAAGACACATGGAATGGAACTTCTCTAAGATACTTCAACTAAGCTTGGCCTAGCGCAGAGATCCTGGCCAAGATCAGATCAGCAGACCTAGCCTGGGGCAGAGCCCCAGCTGATTTGCAGACTTGAGTGTGTGTGTGTGTGTTTGTGTGTGTGTGTGTGTGTGTGTGTGTGTGTAGTTAATATGTACATATACATAAAACTACACATAGTTATATAACTATACATAGTTATATATATTGTATATGTAGTATATATCTATATAGTATGTATTAACTATATGTAGCTATATATAGTACATATATAACAATACATATATAATTATATATATACATATGTAACTATACATATTAACTGCACACACACACACAGTTAAGCTACTGAGATTTGGAGTGGTTTGTTATGCAGCAAAAGCTAACTGATGGATACATTTATCGTCTTATCACCTTACTTAAAAAATCTTTGTGGCAGCTCTCCTGCCCACCTGTGACTATGCAGCTGCCTCTCTCTTCCTTCCTCCTTTTCCTAATAAACCTATCCTTTTCAAATGTAAAAAAAAAGTCTGGACAACTCCCTATTACATGCTGGATAAAGTTAAACTCCTCAGCATAACATTGCACACCCTTGAAATTCCTCTCTGTCCTTATCTGCCACGGCCTATACCTTTGCTTCTCATCCTGTATTTGCCATTTACCAAATCTGCCAAATACTTTTCCTCACCTCCGTGTCCATTCAGGCGCCAACCCCTGGATCAGCCTCTTCTCTGTGTGGTGAAAGCTTGTCATTCTTTTAGCCTAGTTCACTTATTATTTCTACTGTGAAAAAAAATCTTTCAACTCTATAAAGTGCCCCATGCCATAATTAATCCCTCCTTTCTGCTTCCACATTACTTGATTCTTATTTTTAATGTGACCTCCACAAACAGTACATTTGATTAGAGCTGATTATGTGGCAGACTGACCATAGTCCCCCAAATCTGTGCTCTTTTTCTTCTTCAGTGCAGCAAATCTTGATTTTTATCACTGTTCTCAACTAGCCCTGAATGCCTCTCTCTGATTTTTCAAGGTTCTATTGTATGACGATTAATGCAATTCTGATGGATGTCTGTTTTTGTTCGGACTCAGCCAAAAGGCATGATCTCCCTAACATTCAGGAACTGAACCTAATCGTTTTTGTGTCTTTCAGACTCAGTGGAGTGGTAGGTACAGTAGGTCCTGATAAATGTTGATGTGTGTTGAATTATTCACTTGACCTGACAGCTAAAGATTTGGGGATTTTGGGTCTGCTTTTTATTCTTTCAGCAGAGATGGTAGGACACCTAACCATTTGTCTGTCCCCAAAGACAAGACAACCTGACTTCCTTTTCCCTCTGCCACTGAGACAATACTTCATTGTACTTTAGAGAGAATTGAAAAGGGTGGACATTTCTAACAAATGAGCCAGAACCATGAAGAACAGTTTTACTATCTATAAAATCTCAGCTGCCATGGCTAATAGGCCCCTCCACATGTTAATGAGCTTGATGCCTCATTAGAACTGGAATAAGCTGAGGTGCTTAAGGAATAGCTCTTACCTCTTCTTCCTCTGTTGCCAAATGAAAAGTGTTTCTAAACAAATTGTGTAAATGTTAGGGCAAAGTCCGCATGACCCAGTAGGAGGAAGCCTGCTTGTGCTTACCAAGGACTGATGAGAAGGGGGAGGTGGTCTCAGGACTGGCCCTGGAAGCTTTTTTTTTTTTTTTTGGGCCACTGACCTGACACTGAGTACAGGGTTCCGAGCCAAAGATGTTTTCCCGAGTGGCAGTTCCTGAGTATCAACTTGTTCAGCGTTTCTAATTTTGCCCTTTCCTCTGCTGGTTCTTTCGCTTTCACATATGACCAGATTTCTCATCTCTTTTTCTTTTCTTTTTTCTTTCCTTTTCTTTTTATTTTATATCCTTTACATTATTGTGTGTTCCCCGTAGGTTTCCCACCACCAATTCTCTTAAAACGTAGCAACTCCCTCCTCCCACTCTATTTTTTCTGATCTTCCTGATGGCCGTCCCTTTAACATTGTTGTCTCTTCTTTATCACTGTGCTTCCAATTCTGATCCGCCCATTGTCTTCTCAATTTGCTGAAACCTGGCTTCAGTGCCATTGTTCTACTGTAACTGCTCTGGAAGATTTCCAGAGAGTTCCCTCTCACGATGTCTGCCAGCCCTTTCTTAGTCTTCATCTTCAGCTCCTCCCCCCAATTCCACTTGACTGTTGGAATAGTGGACAGATGACTTACTTAAAACCCACACCTCCCAGTTAGAATGCCCTGAGCATAGCTCACACTGAGCTCTCCTTTCCCAGCAGAAAACACTGAGCTGTATATATGTATTGCCTGATGGAGATATCTATTTCTTCTTCTAATACATTATACACTTCCTGAGACAGAGACCCAGTGTTGGGGAATTTGGTTTCCCTAGAGATGGTAAACTATGAAGTCATAAATGATGCCTAATATAAACCTGATTGATTATTTCAATCTTATTGATCAATTTAATGCTCTTCTCTCTTCTTGATCACATTCTATCCATGTTTATATTTATCCACAGTCTCTTGTCCTCAAGTTATCTTTCCCGACCAAAGCTGACTTAGGCTCCTATCGATGCATTGATATGATTGAGGACTAGTGGTACCTGCAAATATGTACGTCCTAATCCCACAAATCTGTAAATACGAACTTACATGGCAAAAGCCACAGTGAAAATGATGCTGAGATGATTCTAGATTACTCATGTGAGCTCTAAACATCCTTTTAAGAGGAAAGTAAGAGGAGATTTGCCTGGGAACAAGGAGAAGGCAAACGTAACCAGGGAAGCAGAGGCTGAAGTCCTGTGGCCACCAAGCAAAGTGTAGACGGAGCCAGCAAAAGCTGGAGGAGGACAAGGGAAAGATTCTCTCCTGAAGCCTATAGAAAAAACTGCCCTTCCCAAACCTTGACTTTAGCCTTTTAAAACATATTTTGGAGCCTCCCTGGTGGCACAACGGGTTGAACTGCAGCACGAGTTCAACCCCTGGCCAGGGAGCTTCCCACATGGTGCAGCAGACCTCTCCTGTCTCGCCCGCTGCTCCCCTCAGCAGTGTATTTCAGTGGATCTGCCTATACTGCTCCCCACGCTGTCTCTGGTGAACCCTCTCACCGCCCCCCTCAACACCTCTGGCCTACACCCCAGTTCTTGTATGCATAAATAAATAAATAAATCTTTTTTTAAAAAAAAAACACATATTTTGGACATCTGGTATCCAAAACTAAGAGAATGAATCTGTGTTGTTTTTAAGGCACTATTTTAGGTAATGTATTACAACAGCCATAGAAAACCAACACAAAAACTTTACATTCTTTTTGGTGTTTGGCTGAAAGACTCCCTTGAATTGCCTTTAGATTGATTCAAATATGAGGATTTCACTTCTCGAACCATAATGAAAGTCCTAGAAGGGGAGGGTACCTCCTTCCAATTTCCAATCCAAACTTGACCACAAAAGATTTCTTGCATTGAATTTAGTTGAATCTCTCAGATGGACACTGCCTCCTAAGTAGGAAAATTTGGTGTTTAAGTTCATCAAAACACTAAGTCAGTAGATTTGACTCTGATGTATTTGTCAGGGTAGTTATGGAGAATATTCAAATATCAGTAATATCTCCTAGTAAACAGATGTTTCCTAAGTTCCCCTGGATTAGACTGTGGCTTTTCTGAGCACAGATGGGTGTTCCCCACTTACGGTGACACAGATGTCCTGAGACTGAAAGTTAATGACCGACAGCCAATGCTACCATTATTTCAAGATGGTGATGAGTTACAGCAAACCTTCTCATGTGGAAAGCATATTATAGTTTCAGAGCTCTTCCCGTTCGCACTCTCAGAATAAACTTGCAAGATGGCATGGCAGGAACTCTTTCCCTGCTGAGACGTTGAGCGCCACTAAAATAAAGCAACCTGCCCAAAGCCTGCAGTCATGGTTCTCCAGCACCAGTAGCACCAGACAGCAACTGCCATCTGAAAGCAATGCTGCCAAGGAGTCAGGGAGCCACAATGCAGACAGAAACTTCTATGTTTCCAGTGCTTTTCGTTGCTGTGAGAGGTAAATTGAACACTTTGTCCCTGCCTCCGGGAAGTGTGAATAGAAGAATCCTGAAGTTCTAAGACATTAATTCTGCCTCCTGCTAGGCAAATGTCTAACAATGCAGGATAGAATATTGTTTCCTGTGTTCTAATGTCCTTTGGGGTGAAACTTCTACAGCCAACTTAAATTTCTATTTTAGCATATATTAACAAAGAAATCATTCAATATATCCAATTTCTATTATTCCAATGCCCTTTTCTTGGGGCCTCTATAGCCGCAATATTCTGACTTACATCTGTTTGAATTTTTTCTTATTTATGCATACAAGAACGGGGGTGTAGGCCAGAGGTGCGGGAGGTGGGGGCATGAGGGGAGGTGGTGGTGAGCAGATTCACCAAAGATAGAGCAGGGAGCAGGTGGATCAACTGAAATACACTGCTGAGAGGAGCAGAGGGCCACACAGGAGAGGTCTGCTGCGCCATGCGGGTCAGCTCCCTGGCCAGGGATCAAACTCATGCTGCAGTGGCTGGTGATAGCTTGACAGCGCCACCAGAGAGGCCCTGTGCCACTCTGCGCCACTAGGGAGCCCCTCTGTTGGAAATTTGAGGTGAAAGTTATTAGGCAATTATTCCCCATTTTTGTTAGAACTTCTCTCTGCAATGAGAAAGGGAAGAAAGTGGAAATAGA
The DNA here is from genome assembly GCA_004024925.1 of Scalopus aquaticus. Taxonomy (NCBI): domain Eukaryota; kingdom Metazoa; phylum Chordata; class Mammalia; order Eulipotyphla; family Talpidae; genus Scalopus; species Scalopus aquaticus. The sequence continues at coordinate 7,861 of PVIJ01006687.1, forward strand.
AACTTTCACTTCCATCATCTCTAAGACTGTAAAAATGTAATCCATTTAAGTTGAGTATAAGCTTTATCATATTGCATTATAAGGTATAATTAAATAATACGTTCATTTTTAAACAGCTTTTTTGAGGCGTGATTCATATGCCATACAATTTACCTATTGTATATGGGTATATGGCTCATTTTTTTCTTTACTGTATTCACAGGGTTGTATAACCACTACCACAACCTAATTTTAGAACATTTTAATCTCCTGTGAAAGAAATCCCATACGCATCAACATTCAGTCTCCTATCCCCTATCCCCTTACCCCAACCCTAAGCAACCGCTAATCTTCTTCCTGTCTCTGTAGATTTCCTTATTCTGGGCATTTCACTTAATTGGACTTATATAATATGTGGCGTTTAGTTTAACTGTCTTATTTCATTTAGCATAACGTTTTCAAGGCTCATCAACATACATATGTAAGTACATCGTTCCTTTTTATGACCAAGTAATATTCCACTCTATGGATTTATCGCATTTTGTTTGTTCGTTCATTTACCAGTGAACATTTAGATCATTTCTACATTTTAGCTACTATGAATATTACTGCTGTGGACACTGTTCAAGTTTTTAATTCTCATGGGTAGATATCTGGGATTAGAATTGCTGCTGCAAAGTTGAACACTGTGTACCTTTTGAAGTGTATTTCAATATATATTCATTGAAAAGCTTTCATGGTGGAGAGAGAGAGAGAATGAAAGTGCATAGAGGAGAGAAGAGGTGAAGAGAAGAGACGAGGAAGGGGATAGAAAGGGAAGGGAGTGAGGGGCAAGGAAAGCAGGGGAGAAGGAGAGGAGAGGAAGAAGAAACTGTAGATTACACTCAGCCAAGAGCATCAGGTCCCAGGCTAGCTGCTGGCATGGGAACAGATCCAAGTTAATCTACAGAAGTGCAGCTCATCTCAAAGGGTGTCGGTTGTGCTTTGCCAAGCCCAAAGAGTGGCCTAGAATTAGATCTTTTGATTGGGATAAAGATGGAACAGAAGGTTCATTTTTGACCTTGGAACAAGATAGAGAGACCAACACGTCTTGTTTGTTAGCCGAGGAGATTGCTGTAAACAAGGGGCTCACTGCCAAAGCTCTCCTTGTACCAGCCTGCCCAACTCAATGGCAGGCTTGGCTGGGCTAATGTTTTCTGGCCACCTTTGTCCTTTCATCTGCTTAAGCTAGTTACACTGTCACTCTGAGCTCTGGCTCTGCTCTCTCTGGCTCTGACTCCTCTGGAAAGCCTACTGTCCAGCTGTTTAGGTGTTTAGCAAATGCACTTGCCTGATGGCTTGGCAGGGTTAGTTTCAGATGGGGATGAATATGTGCTGCTGTTGGCAGCTGGGGACGTGTATACTAAAACTGTTACAGGGCAGGGAGAGGGGCACCCCCGAAACCCCAGACCTGCCCTGGTCTAAATGGGTTCTGCCATCCGCCACATCAATACAAAACATATAAGACCTTTTGTGGAAACCAGACTTTAATACGATTAGAAAAGACAGAGAAGACAAAGACTATAGTATCTAAGTCAAGCACCCAATGTCACCCAACTCCGCGTGGGTACAAGTCCACCCAAACGGGATTGGCCCAAAGCAAGTCCCGAAAGCCTGCCACAAGTCTAGAACAGCTTTTGGCAGGGACCCACACATAAGGGTCAGAAACAGCCAGACAATTCCGGGAGGAACCAAAATACCTTTCGGCAGGGACCCATCCAAAAGGGTCAGAAACAGCCAGATGATTCTGAGAGGAACAGAACAAAATCAAAACCAAAATCAACACAGCCATCGTTAACTTCCCCCACGGGTCTCTCACCCACATCTCTTTCAATCAGTCCAGGCCAGTGCAGCTTCTTTGCAAGTCTCTCTGCTCCTTGGGCCTCTTCTGGCTCTCCATCCTTCTTCCATTTCCTCCTGTCTTCTGTCTGTGTTCTGTGTCTCCTCTGTGTCTCTTCTCAAGCTTCTTATATCCTGCTCAGTTCCACCCTACCTTGGGTGGGACGGGGAACCTGGGACACACCCTTTCTCCTGGGACCACCCTGTTACAAAACCACCAGCAAAGTGCCTGCCTTGAACTCCCTGCATCTCTCATTCCTTTTATAGTGACAGCTGATACATCATTTAAAGGAAACTCACGGAGCAGAGGAAAAGTCATTCCTGTTTTTTGCCTTTTGTTCTCTCTCATAGCCTTCCAGATTATAGAGTAGGGTGCCTTAAGTGGGTTCTCCCAGGTGGTAGAATGTTTCCATCTGTCTGCGTTTAGTGTCCCCTCTTTAGACTACTCTTTCCCCATATATACAAAACCTCCTACCCCTGTATTCTAATGCCTAAGCCACTACTTTATGTTTTTTATCTTTTTTGAAATATAAAGATTTTGGAGGATATTTAGACCACCCTCCCTTTATACAGATTGGTAAACAGAGCCTAGGGAGCAGAAGAGATTTTCTCTGGGCCACTGGTGGATCAGTCAGGTCTTTACAACTCATAAACCCTCCCATTGCTATGGCTCAACCCTAACAAGCCCCTCACCATCCTAGGACTCTGGTGTGTTATCCACCATCATCTCCCCACAGTCTAAGACAGAGCTTGGCACGTGTTTCTGGAACCAGGATGTCAGGGTTTAAATCCTGGTTCCAAAATGTCCTATCTGGCTATTCTTGTTGAACTGATTTAGCCATCTATGTGTCAGTTTCCTTTTCTATAAATTGGAGCTAATGATAACAACTATCTTGTGAAAAGTAAACGAGTCAGTACATTGAAGTGGTTAGAATAGTGCCTTTTAAAGAGCAGGGGCTCAATAAATGTTGATTCTCACAACCATTGTTTATTGAATACGTGCTTGCATGAGTTCTTTGCTCTTTCTCTTAGGGGTCAGCTCATTCTTCTCCAGTTTGATACTCCCTTTTCTAAACAACCAAGTCTTAACCCTAGGCTGGGAGGCCAGGCTAAGAAAGCTAAAACTATGGGGATAGTGTTTTTAATATTTTTGCAGACTTTTGAGTATTCAAAACTCCCTCTTGGATGTTAGTCCAACCCTGGGTACTCTTATGAAAATTTCACAGGTATCTAAAGATGAAGGCACAGTCTTTGAGCTCTGAATGCAATTCCTTGCTTTCATTTATTGCCAGTCTATTTTATAGTAGATCTTATCGCAACCACTTCATTCATTGCAAAAGCCTTTGGACACTTAATGTAATTTTGAGAGGGTTTCCAATACCTTTGGGTTTTGCCTAGGAATATAGCAAACAAAGTTCTCAGCATCTCAAAGGGAAGCTTAAGCTGATAGAAATATGAATTGTAGACAACGCCAGCTTTGCCGAACATCCTCCTTCTGGGTACACAGAACAACTGGTCTGACAAGAATGCTGTCATTGAGAAGCTGAGATGGCCGGTGGCCTGGCTGTACTGTGCCTGGGGGTTTGGGTGCCTCTAGACAGGCGTGTGTGTGGATGGTCTGCGTCGCAGCCACCACGCCTGAACAGCAGCTCAAATCCATGACACACCCAGGGTCAGGCAAGCCAAAGGAATGGACAGAGAAATCTGTGCTTCTGGCACTTTCCCATCTCTTTCTATATCCCCTGCCCATCCCCCTTTCTGACCCCATGAATTCAGAGGCATCTGGGATGAAAGAGATTGGATGAAATCATTGATCTCCCGGACAGAGACCTCCAAAGAAGATGCTCTGGGTCATAAATGTGGACATTTCAAATGTAATCTTTATATAAGAACCACACATAAGAGATTGGTGAGCCTTCCTGAGACTCCTTAACTTTTAATATGTAACAGTACCTGTGATTCCCACATATCACCTTGGAGCCTGCTTGCAGTGGACTTACCTGGGAAGTTCTGAAAATAAAAGATTCTTTCGGCCCTAGAGTTTCTGGTTTAGAGCAGAGCGTCGGAAACTGAATCTTTATGAACATTCCTCCAAGTAATTCTATTATACAGTCAGGTCTGCGAACGCTTCAATCTGCAGTTCTCATTGCTGGCTGCACATTTCGCAGCACTGCCTGGGGAGTTTTTAACAAAGTTCCCTTGCCTGGGCCACACTCCCAGAGTCTCTAATTCAATTGATTTAGGGGGGAGGGAACCCTGGGGATTCAGTACTTTTTTAAAGGCTGCCTCGTGAATCTAAGTGCAGCTGGAGTTGAGAGCCATCAAAAAATAATCAGCTGCTCCTTTTCTTGATAAGGGGTGGGGGCTCCTGAGCTCCCCACCAGCAGCTGTGGCAATCAGAATCCCACCACCATCGAGCTTAGAGACCATCCAAACCAGTGGATCTTGAGCTTGTTAATTTGATGAACCAGGACAATTCAGAAGCTGCCTTGAATACTGACAGAGAGATGCAGGTTATTTTTTTTTTTTTCATTTTGAACAAGACAGTAAAAGCTAAACTAAACAGAACCCAGCCATCATTCATTTGCACTGTCATTTAATTTTTTAAAATGAAGTTTTAACATTGCACGTAGGAACAACCTAAGGTCAAGATCGAGGACAGCCCTATAGAGAGAATACCTTTGGCTTTCAGAGGAGCTTGCTGCACGGGCCTCGTTTTCCTCATTTCAATGAGAACCTGGTTAGGGATCAGGTTTGAGTCAACGGTAGCCCACTTCCAAGTCATAGTCGTAATCATGCTAACGAGAAAGTTGATACCTGGAGTAGGGAAATTACTTGGCTGAGGTCCTGGCTGAGGTGGCAGCAGGGCTCAGCCCTTTTCTTCCCCGGGGGTTCTGATGAAAAACGTGATGTTCGAGGCACTTCCCACTTAATATACACAGGAGAACCACTGGGCGTGACTACCCACTCCTGTGTCTCCTGCATACTCACACCAGCATTCTATGAACAGTTACCATAGTAACACTCAACAACACTTGCTCTGTTCAGCAAGCACCATCCTGGAATCTTCAGGAATGACGGACAGTGATTATTGGTTCTTCTGAGCAACAGAGGGGAAACTTTAGTTGTTTCACTGCCAAAGTGGGGGAGCACATTACTGTTTTGTTGCTCGAGTGCACTATGCTTTGAAGACAAAAAATCTGTGAAAAATTAATTTTTGACTGTCTCCTGCAGAGTCCAAGCCATCTCTTCCCTTATTATGTTGTTATTTTTTAAAAGTCAACAAATTAACTAATTATCTTGGAAATGCTTTGATTTGCGGAAATGGACATTTTACCCAATTCCCTTGGAGAAGGAAGAAAACAGATTTCCAAATATATTATCAATAAACAGGACATTTGGATCCTGAGATCGGAAACGGAGAAGACGTGGGGAGCTCTTGGGTTCAGATGTTCAATTCAGTATGCGAAAGAGACGTTGGAGAAAGGACATTGGCAGAACGCTTGCTTCCTCTGGACGGCTGCAGGCCTGTGGAAGGGCAGGCCCGAAGCCAACTTGGATCTTAAGTCCTGCTGAAGAGGTCAAGTTTGCCACCTACAATGGTCAGGAAACAGAGACCAGAAGGGACATACCCAAGTGTCACCTTTGTGCTGCCCCCGAGGGCAGAAACACACATCACTCTGTCTCTAGCCTAGTCTGGCCCCTCATTGGTAGGAGGACATATTTGTTGCAGTGAAGTGACTTGGAGGGACCCAAAGGCCTTTCCCTACCTTGAAATCAGGTGACAGCTAGAGAACTAGACTTAACCAGGGCACTTTTGTGGGGATGGGAAGAGGGAGCCTGAGAGCAGTCAGGAGGGAGTCGTGTCTGTCACGAAGCCATTGGATGGCTGTCCCGAAACTGGGTCATGAGGGCGCCCTCAATGGGAGGGAGGGACACAGAACAGAAATGTCACTGACCTCATAATTTTGCTGAAATCTGGTCCTGCGTCCCTCAGCCTGTCCATCTAAAGCCTATTTCCGAGAGCAAAAAAAAATTTTTTTTTAAACCTGCAGGTTTAATAAATACCCCAACTCCTAATCCCTCTAGAAACCCAGGCTCCTGTGGGATCCCACCTAGCAGAGATAAAAGACAGTTTCCTTTAAAATCATCATCTCATTTTGTTTTGACCTCTTTCCTGATTTCTAATTTAGTAAAATAAACCCACATACCTTAAAACCATGCCCCGCAGGCTACTGGCATCTAAGCTCATTTTAAGTACCTTTGGAAGGAGGAGAGGAGCTCGCGCAGCCCCGCTGGCTTCCTGCCCTGAGCCCCTCTGTCTCTGGAGAGGGCGCTCCTCTCTCCGGGCTGCCACGAGGAAATGAAGGAAGAGGGGGAGCCCAGAGCCACAGAAGTTATCGTGAGCACGGGGTGTTGAGGCCCGACATCCCCATTTCACTTTCAAGGCAATGGAAGCACTTGAAAGAGAAGCAGGCTCTCAGGTCACATCAGCCAAGACCAGAGTTGGACTCAAATTGGGTTTTTTTGACCTCTAGACAGCAGTCGGGGGTCACTTGATTACACCAACTCCAGCCTCCTGGAGGAATGGGTTCATCCCTTTCCTTAGCTAAAAACAAACAAACAAAAAAACAAACTCCAGCCTTCTCACCCTTGCACAATAATCCTTTTGTTATTGTTCAATGTAGATATTAAACAGCTTAAGCTACACAGTAGTTTGTAGGAATTAAGAAAATTCCTGTTGTGTGCATTTGTATGTGTTTGTGTGTGTGTATGTGTACGTGTGTGCATGTGTGTGCGTGCATGTGTGTGCGTGGAGGGGGCCTGGTTGGGGTAGGTTCACTGGGGCTGTGGAACGCGAGGATTGGCAGTGCCAGCCCCAGCTCCTGAGCTGCCGCCCTGCTCCCTGAGGCCCCGCCCTGCCTCTCCAGCTGGGCCTGGGCGTGGCTGTGACCTGGGCACCACTGCCCCCTGCTGTGCCGAGAGGCGAGTGCGCAGACATACCGCACCACCTTGGCCCCGGTGGGTCAGGAGCAAAGATGAAATAAAAGGCTGCAGGGTCGTGCTCTGTTGTGAGGCTCAGCTGATCCACCTCTTGGGGTAGCTCCTTTCTGCCTTTGAAGTTCTTTTAGCTGCAGGTGGGGAAGCAAAAGTACCTGGTGCTTGACTTCCCCAGGTGGGGCCTGAAGGTGTGGGGATAGCTGGAGCAGAGCTTGCACTGCATTTCTTATCTTCTTGGCTCCATGGGGCCTACATTTAGAATTCAGACTGAATTCTCTTTAAAGGTAAAGCCCCCGTTGGTCTTCGGCCAATCGTCTCACTTCCGCAAATGCAGCGCCCTGGAGGAAGAAGCCCAAGCACCGCTGCCATAGAAGCTTCCATAGCATAGCCGTGGTTGCGCAGCGAGCTGTAATTACCCACCGTGCTCCTCTGAGTTGTCGGTTGAGCTTCACAAGCCTGTGAGTTGAACAGAACAGTAATTATTCTCACTTAACAGAGGGGGAAACTGAGGTCCAGAAGCTTTGCCACTCTTTGAGCGACTAGGAGGTGATGCCGGTTGGAATGAAATTTATCAGGTTTTAGATTAGAATAAAACTGCAAGATAGTTAATGCCAAGCAAAACATTCCATAAGCAGCTATTTCAAGGGGCAAGTTCACTGTCTAGCCACTTTCTGACAACGCAAGGGCCTCAGCTTATTGGCCCTGTGTTCTGGAACCTATTTTTAACAGGGTTACAGAGTCAGCTAGCAGTTTTCCCTTCAAGAGTTTAAAGGTTTATAGATTTTTGTCCTAAACCTCACAATAATCTCTATATCTCCTTTCGTCCTCCTAATATGTTTCTAAAGGAGGGGCACTAATTACTCTGTTCGCCTTTTGCTGATGCAGAAGCCACCATCTGAGGAGCTTTGATACTTTTATGCAATCAGTGTTTGCTTATGGTACCAGTGCTTGCTTTGTTTACTGGGGACTAGGCACCTGACAGCTCAGAGAATATAGCAGCGAGAAAGACAGCTATGGTCCTGTCTCATGGAACTCACTCCCAAGTGCAAGAGAGACACGTAAGCTCCGGTGAATGATGAATGCACTATGACAAGTGCTGTGAAGTTGAACTCGACACTATGAGCACAAATGGCCAAGAAACTTGAGGTTCTGGGGAGGCTTCCCTGAGGTCGTCTGGTTCAGTGGATTTGCTCCAGCATGTGGGGGTGAGACTTGAGGTGCAGAGAGTGGTCCAGGTCAAGGTCAAATGTGAAGGTCCTGAAGAAAGCAGTTACTTGGGACATCTGAGGCCCTGAGAGAAAGCCAGTTTAGCTGAAAAACAGAGTCGGGGGAAATAGTTCAAGGTGATACTGGTGAGACCTGTAGAAGCTCATCTTTGAGCCCATGACTGGTTAGAGCAGAGTGAGGACTATCACTGTATCTCCTTTCTGCCAAGGCTTTAACCTCTAATTTCATTTCCCTTCTAATTCTTCTCGTCCTCTCTATCCAAACCTGAGGCTTCGGTTTCCCAGGCCCACAATTCCCCCGTGGATCGTTGCTTCTGCTGTGCTCTCTCTACACGACTGCCTCTATATCGCCACCAGTCAAAAATCCCACTACCCCTCACTCAAGGATCATAAACACTAATTTGTCAATACCTGAGGTGAATGAATTATTTAGCCTAATCTATGACCTAGTGGTGGGGAGCTGACAGACTGGATCGGGCATGCTCCCCTCATGTAAAGCTTTGTGCTAAACAATAGAACTTTTTTCGGTGATGGAAATGTTCTATATCTGCACTGCCCAATTATGGTAACCACTAGTCATATGTGGCTAGTGACTAAGGAACTGAATTTTTAATTTGTTTAATTTTAGTTCATTTAAATGTAAACCTGCATGGCCATATGTGGCTAGAGGGCTATCATATTAGACAATGTAGCGCTGGCTGCTTGTTTCTGATTCTGGGGTGGGGTCCAATACTATCAGTTACTCCCTTTTTTTTTTTTATGAGAGGCAGATTGCTGGTTTCTTATTTGAAATCTTCTGGCAATAAACATAAAATTTAAAGCTACATTGTGGGTGACTTCCACTTTGGGGAAGACAGAGTGTACACAATCTTCCATATTACTCTTGCTAAGTACAACTAAAAACCTGAACACTATATATAACATCAGCATCAGTAGACTCTGAAAAGTGGAGAAAAGAAGACAACCTGAATAGGGTTTTTAAGAGCCGAGATGTGACACAGTGTTGAGTTCCCTGGGTTTTCTTTTTACATCATATCCCATATTTGGAATTGAAGAAATCAACAGTCTAGAAACACCTATGAGCACCAACAGAGCCCCACCAGAAGCCTGCTTTCTCTGGCCAAAGTACCAGGAGAGTCTGTCAGGATAAAAAACTCCTAGGAAGTAACCGCTCTACACTCCAGCCAAATACAGGGTCCCATCCCCACCCATGCCAACACAGGTCAAGTGAGGAACCTTGACTGCCACCCTTATGAGGCATCAACAAGGCGCAACACCCCTGCTGGAATGGTGCCAGATAAGCCAAGTTGAGAACTAGCCAAGTTGACCTGGTGACCAACTCTTCACTGTTCTGCCTTCTGACCGTGATGTCACTGGAGACCACTGGCAACTTGGGAACTTGGACTTCCAGCTCCACCTGGCAGTAAAAGTGGCTCTTCTTTTCTCCCCACTGGAGTGGTGCCGGGAGTGTCTAAGGGAGAGCCAGGACTTTGCCCATCATGCAGAGCCACGAGGCCACACTCCCATGGTGCTAATGGAGACCATTTGGGAATCAGAGCCCCTGCCACTGCCACAGAGTCACAAGGAGCACCTCACCACCACCGCCACCACCACACTGGGTGTCGGCAAAGGCTACGGGGAGAACCTGGCGGTAGTAAGCAGGTCACATCCCTTCTTCTTCTGGGATGTTTTCAGAGAAAGCCAGTTGCAACAGACATTTCAAATCAGACCCAAACCAACGTGAACATGTCTAGGATTCAATAGAAAACCACTTCTTATACCAAAGTCAGGAGGCTCTCAGGCTGAATGGAAACAATCAGTGAGTGCCAACACCGATCTGACAGAGACAAACATTTTTAAACAGCCATAAAAAAGGGCTTGAATGAGAAATTAAGAATGGACTTGAAGTAAATGAAGAAAAATAAAGTCACAGTAAAGAAATAGAAGAACCAAACAAAAATAAAAATAAGGGAAAATTCAATGGATGGACCCAGCAGCAGAATGGGGGAGACAGAAGAAAGAATGAGCAAACTAGGAGACAGAACTATAGAAGTAACCAAACCAAACAATAGAGAAAATAGACTGAAAAAATTAAACAGAACCTTGGTGACCTGTGGAACGATGATAAAATATCTAACACGTCTTCAGAATCTCAGAAGAAGAGGAGAAAGAGACTGGGGCTGATAAAGCACTCAAAGAAATAATGGCAGAAAACTTCCCAGTGTTGGCAAGTGACATAAGCGATAGGGTCAAGAAGCCAAATAAACCACACACAAGATCAATCCAAAAAAAATCCATGCCGGGGTCTCCCTGGTGGTACACAGGTTAAGTGCTGCGCTGTGGAGTTGTTGGCAGCGGTGACGTGAGTTCGACGCCTGCCGGGGGAGATTCCCACATGGCGCAGCAGACCTCTCCTGCCTCGCCCGCTGCTCCCCTCAGCAGTGTATTTCTGTTCTGCCTGTTCTGCTCCCTACTCTGTCTCTGGTGAACCCTCTCCCCACCCCACGCCTCTGGCCTGTATTCCAGCTTGTATGCATAAATAAATATTTTTTAAAAATTTTTTGAAAATCCATGCCAGAATGCATGATGGTTAAACTTATAAAAACTAAAGACAAAAAAATTCTTGACAGGATCTACAGGGTGACACAGTACTTGTAGAGGAAAACAAATGAGATGACAGCAGATTTCTATTCTCACACCATGGAGGCTAAAAGTAGAGACACAATTGTCTTTTTTTTTTTCAAGTGCTGAAAGAAAAGGATTATCAATCTATACCCTGGTGAAAATATCCTTCGGGACTGAAGGGTAAAATCAAAGTTTCAATAAAGGTGACACAAAGTTTCACCAGTTTCAAATAAAGGAAATTTAAGAGACTTTATGACCAATAAATTGAGGAGGAAATCCTAAGTGGTATAAAGTCTCTGTGAGCATGTTCAAGGCAAAATTACCCCCCAAAAGATTTAAGCAGCTAAGATTTATTCCCTTAGAAATAATACTAAAATGATGAGAATGAGAAGCAACTTCATCTTGGTGAGAAGCAGGGAACATTCTAGAGTACTTAAAACATAGATGTATGAGAGAAACTGAAAAAAGTAGGATTAGATCATTTTAAATAAATGGTGTGGTGGGAGGATATGTTTAATGATTATTTTCAAGGATACCTTGAGAAATTTGTTTTTTCGATGTCATAAAAATTATTTCTCCGGAATAAATGTGATTTTTTGCTTAGACCACTTTAAAAGCAATAATCTTCTGGGAAAATACTCAAAGGCTAAGAGGAACATAAAATGATGAAGTGATTTGCCTCAGGTGCCGCTGACAGCAGCAGAGTTAAGACTAGAATTCATCTTCTCCCCTTTAATCCACTGTGCTTTTCATTACTATTGGAGTCACCATGTTTCAGCTCCCCGAGTACGGAATCAATGAAAACAAGATTAACATGTAGCAAGATGGACTTAAATTAGACGAGAAGAATTTTTCCTATAAGCGACTAAGCGACAGTTGTGAGAGAATGAACTTGGCTGGACAACTTCTTTAAACCGTTAAGATTGGATTTGGGTTTTAAGGACGGTATGTGCTATTTTACTTGGAGGCAGGAAGAAGAGTTGGTGTTTGGGAGAAAGGATCTTTATCTTTCAATATGATTGCAAGACAGTTTTTAGAAATAGGGTGTTGGGGATACATTGAAAATCTTTTCCATTTGCCTCTTCAGGTGCGTTATCTGTTGTTCTCCAATGCAGGAGAGTAACCTGTCAGGACTAAATCTGAGAACTTCCTTGTCCTCTGACCAATGAGGACGTCATAGTAGAGGGAGAAAACAGGTACCCCTGCGTCTCCCTCCTGTGCTTTCACCACAGACTGCCTGATGCCTTCCAGCTAAAAGCACAGCTACTACCAGTGAGTCCCCTCCACGTGATGATTCTCTGCCTCTAAGATCCATGACTGGTCCCCTCCACACTCCTGTCAGTCCGGGGTGGTCATTACCCTGTTATTACTGGCCCTGGTGTACTGCACTCTCCCTTGTGTTTTCTGTACACCTCACTCACAGCTTTGCAAATAGTCTCTTTATTAAACTATCTCCCACTTATGATCTGTCTGGCTGCCATCTATTTTCCCCTGTATTCTAACTGAGACACCTGTCCAAATAGGTGAAAATGTCCAGCGACGATATTGGAAAGGCTAGAACTTTTTTTTTAAGATTTATTTATTTATGCATACAAGCTGGGGTGCAGGCAGAGATGTGGGGTGGTGAGAAGATTCACCAGAGACAGAGTGGGGTGCAGAACAGGCAGATTGACTGAAATACATTGCTGAGGAGAGCGGTGGGCGAGGCAGGTGAGGTCTGCTGTGCCATATGGGAATCTCCCTGGCCGGGGTATCAAACTCGTGCTGCAGTGGCTCTGGATAGCTTCATTGTGCTGCACTTAACCCGTTGCACCACCAGGGAGGCCCAGGTTAGAACTTTTATCAAGGGTAACACCAACTACAAAATAAGTATAGACACTTCTTTTACTGAAACTGAAAACTTACGGAGAAATCACTTCAAGAAGGCAAAGTGTAATGTTCTAAACAAAAATTGGCCTGTGCTTTTGGGAAGAAATATTCTTCATTAAAAAAAAAAAAACTCATTATCAAGGGGATGACAATCATACCATAAATCAACAATTAATAACTGCCTTTATCACTCTGAAACATAGTAGTAGTCATCATTAAAGAAAATGACAAGAATCTCCTCAATATTTGACATACTGGAACTATCTAGAAACTACTTAGAACTACTAAGAACCAGTATCACTCAGCTCTACCTTGATACATGTGGTTCTAGGCAAGTAGGCCTCTGAGACTCCATTCACACGTATGTAATATATGAGGATTGGGCAGATGATTCATGAACTCTCGTTAAGCCCCAATATTCCATGTCTTAGAGAGGTCGAGGAAGGATATAATGTGTGTGTGGAGTGTGGATGGGGAGCAAGGAGGAGCATAGTGTGTGGACGGAGGGCTGGAGAGTGTGGTGTGTAAGGACTTTGCCCTTGGATCAGCCTTAGGTCTAGAAGGGAGGTTTAAAAAAAAGATACTAAAAAGCCAGTGTTGGAAGGATAGAGATGTTTAAGGTGCAATTTGGGGTATTTTTGATGATACCAAGCCACAACGAGGACATCTCAGTGAGGAGACCAGCTCCACTTCTCATCTCCGCTAACACTGAGGCCAGCGCCAAGTAACAGTATCTGGTGACCCACGTCGGAGATGCAATGAGCAGTGTTGTGACTCCAGGTGTGGGGACCTGACTCCTGCCCAAAGAGTCCCGTGAACTCGGCAAGTCTCTTTCCTCTTCAAGCTCTTGGATTGGACTAAACCATACTGGATTAACTTTCAGGCTGCTTCCAAATCTGAAATCCTAGAAATCACAGGCGAGCTTGAGATCTGACAGGGAGGAAAGACTCATCCATAGAAAATAAGAGAGGGGTTGGGGCCAGAGGAGAATATAGGTAGGTGTGTCTCCATCACCCTATCTGTCAGCCTCGTTTTGTGGTCCAGGACTGCCCTCCTCCTGATTCTACATCCGGTTGGAAGAACAGAATCACATAATTAAAAACTTCATTTTATGTCAGTAACCCTAGTTACTCATTCCAGTGCTTCTTCCTGTGCAGGACAGATTCAGGGCTTGTAGGGCCTAAAGTTTAGCAAGATACAAAAATGTGTCTTCCTTGGCTAGTTTTACACATCACATGGACACGCAAACCCATGACATGTTCTCTGCCAGGGCCTTGCCAGGGACCTGTGCATGCCAGGAAGCTGCCTCTTCATGGTGCACCCATCTTCTTTTCAGGCTGATGAGGGAGTTGCTCTTCTTCATCTCTTTGGAAGTTACTATGGCCAGATAACTCGATTTAGTGGCTGAAGTGTGAATAGAAGTGATAGACCACTTCCAGGCGGGAGATTTGAGAGTCTGTGCATGAGTCGGGACACCCTGCGCCCCTGGGCATGGAGATTGTGGGTGCAGCTATCAGCATAGAACCCTGTGTATGTGAGAAGGAAAAGGATCCCCCATTTGGCTGAAGGGTGGTTAATGCCAGATCCTGATCGAAACATCTCAGGAAACAACACACATAGCTGGCCGGATGATCTGGCAGGAGATCAATAGGCTCAAGCCGAAATGAGAACCACCTGAAAAGCGAAGAAATATTGCCTGGAGAATTGCATTAGACAGCATTATACTCAATAAAGTTTGTTCCTGTCAGCTCCTTGCGCTGCCTCTGCTTCAGGAAGACTTTCTTAGATTGGAATTAGTGTGACTGGGCAAGACTATTAGGTATATATAGGCTTTTGTTCTGTGGGAACTGTATTGACTTCTGTAAATTCTTGGGGCCTTAGAAATGCTTTCATTCATAAGTGGGAACTTGATGGTCTGGATTTCCTGGAAGAGGCACTGCTGCTGGCTCCCTTTCTCTCCCCTGCCCCTTTCTCTCTCCTCTTTTCCATTCATTTCTTTTATCCCTGGAAGAGCCTATCACTAGGTGAGACTCCCCACACCCCATCTATGAAAGCAACTCCTGGCAACTCACATAATAGGAAACATAAAACAGATCAAAAGTCAAGACTCAAAGAAAATTGAATTCTTCTTCCCCCTGCACTCCCTTTCTTCCAAAAAAAGTCAATGAAAAACGCAAACAGTGCCTTGTAATAAAATAAAATCCCCATCACCCAGAATAATTTGAAAGCGTGTGATATTCTGTTAAAAGAGGATCGTCACATGTCCTATACTTAGATCGCCAGCATCCAGATCATTCCACTCTAGCGTGGTCTGCTGTATAAGAAGCTACCGACATGCTTCTGGTGGTTCAGAATGCCCATCACAGTCTGGTGGGGTCTTGTTACATCGTTATGAGTAATCCTCATTATTTGGGACTCCAGCTGGGCAAATATGGGAGGCTGAACTGAACCTTTGCTGAACGTGGACTCCTGGGGAGAAATTTATATATAATCTGTGTGATGTAGACTTGATTTCTTTTGACAGTTATATTTTTCATGAAAGTAAAAGGCTGGGAGGGAACAAAAAGTCTGTTTATTTTAGCTTTACTTTTGTTTGGGTTCTGAGAAGCAGGAGGCTTATAATCCTCTGAGCTTCTTACCATCTTCCCAATGATTTTCTCATCCACAGTTTTGCTCGAACATTTTAGCGTCTCTATGTGGTTAGAAAGGGACAGGGAGCATCTTGCCCACACCATGGGTTGGAAAGCTGAGCTTCTGCCACACACGAAGGTTGTTTCCCAAGCTGCTCTGCCCCCCCTTTTTCCCTCTCGCATCTTCCTGTCCCCCCGTCGTCTAAGCTGAGATCCTCTGTGTCCTCACCCGTTGCCTTACCATTCCCATCCGGGGCTTAGTGAACAGAGACATCCTCCCTTCTTCAGGTTCCTACCATGCATCCCATGCCTCTGCCACTTGCAATCTTGGTGGTAACGTGGTGTAAAAGGAAGAGAAGGTGGTTTAGTGAGCTTGGACCTAGAGCATGTGGAACAAAATGATTCCAATGGTGGATGGAGCTCTGTTCTCCAGCCCTAAGTGAGGGGTCCAGAGATCAAAACTCAAGTCCTGGTTCTCCCTGAAACTTCTCAGCCTTTCACCAAGAATGATTTGTCCAACTCCCCTGAGCTGCAGCTTCCTCATCTGTAACACAGAGTAAATGATCACGCCTTGTCATCCTCACCGAGATCTAATGGGGAAGGAATGAGTTGGGCAGCAGGGAAACCTGTACTGGGCCATCGGGAGAACACTTGTTCTTTGTCTGCCCTGGTTGCTGTGGCGTTATTGCAGTGTCTGGTCCTGGAAAAGAGGTGTTTAGAGCTTGTCTAAAGTTTGGCATCTTGTAGGAACTCCACTGCTGTTGTGATGAAGCTTCTGTGAAGAACTTTCTCCCAGTTGAGATTCAGGTTCAATTCTAGATGGGGAGCTAGTGAGGTATGACGGTCAGCCGGGATCCCTGGGAGACTGACCGTAAACCTCCTGCCACTCACTGCTGTCACCTCTAGCTCTGCAGGGGGCCAGGTCTTACCTACAGGTGCAGTGTCCAGCAACCCCAGAGGCGTGACTTGAGAGCCTTCAGAAGGTGTTTCTGTTTCCATTTATCACTCTGTCCTGTCTGAATTCCATCATCAGTGTCGGCACTGGCCTAAAGAACTTTCTATGATGATGATAGAAAAATTCTATTGGGCCTCCCTGGTGGCCTAACAGTTAAGTCTCAGTGCCACCACTGCTAAGACCCACCATGGAGGCCTGAGTTTGATCCCCAGCCAGGGAGCTGACCCACACGGTGCAGCAGACCTCATCCTGTTACTCCCGCTGCTCCCCTCAGCAGTGTATTTCAGTAAATCTGCCTGTTCTGCTCCCCACTCTGTGTCTGGTGAATCCTTTTACCTCCACCTCCCTTATACCTCTGGTCTGCTCCCTAGTTCTTCTATGCAAAAATAAATAAAATCTTTAAGAAAAAAAGAAAAATCATTATAAGCTGAACTAATACAGCAGTCACTTGCCACAGGTCGCTCTCAAATACTTGACATGTGAATAGTATGGCCAAGAAATTCAGTTTTTTATTTCATTTCATTTTATTTTGACTAATTTAAATAGCCACAGGTGGATGTGGAGATCAAAGTGTTTCTCCTTTTCATTAAGGCATTGTGTTCCGAAGTCCCCTGTTAAATTGCTTATGCATAATTATTATTTTTAAGTGAGGCCATATGGCCAAAGATGAGGTTCTGGCATGTGCATGGGGACAAGGGAGGAGAGCAGAGGGGAAACTTGCCAGGAAGGCCAGCTTGCTTGCTCCCGAGAGGCCTCCAGGGGAACATCTGGCTCTCAGTCATGTAGACTAAGAAATTAGAGTTTTCAGGGCATGGAGGGACAGTCAAATGCGTCTTCAGAGGTGTGAGCCTTTTAATCAAGTTCCCCAAACAATTCCATCCATCAAAAAGTTAACATGTGGAAGAGAACAAGCACCCGCCCGCCCCTGGCAGCATGGGCAGATGACAAGTAATTTTCTGCAGAGGAGGTGCTTTAGGAGCATGGACCAGAACCCAGAGCATCAGGTGATCCGAATGGCTGATGGGGCTGTGCCCTCGTTGCACTGCGGGTTTCCTCTGTCCTGGAAACAGTGCTGTTGCTGATTGCAGCCCTTGCTTCCTGAATGATGCTTTGGTGGTTATCAGCAGTGTTGGCCCCATCTCTATTTCCCGAGCTTGCACAATTCACCAGCTCCGCATTCTTTCATTAATCGGATGCCTGTCCTGTAAGCCAGACCTGGGAAACATTTTTCTCTTTAAGACAGTTTCACCTACCTCTGCTCTGCAAAACTGTGGTTTGACTTCACAGTTTCACTCTCAGAGGACAGTCTCATTACCCTTGAAGTCCTTACTGACTGTATGTATCACCTGTGAGAGGGAGCATATTGATTAGGTGCCAGTATCCATATGTGTTCCCTGTAGAAAAATACCTGGGGGTGGTCAGGGGTGGATGATTGAAGTGCTTTTGGGGGCCAGGGAGTGCTTAGATGAGTGAAGCTGCCATGATGGGGGGTCAGTTAGTAAGGACACCTTACAGGTAGACAACTGTGGCTTAGGTCAGGCTGTTCATGGACGTTCTAGAATGCTGCCTGATAACATGATGTTTAAAGAGAAGTTGAACATCTAGATATTATGTGAAATCTCTTGAATTTTCAAAATTGGAGACTAATTCCAACACTGGCTGAAGTCGAACAAAATGCATTACCTGGTTAGAGTGAACGCATGAACACCAACTTGTAGTTTCTGGGTGTTCCGAGAGGTCCTGTCCTAGGAGCCCACCACGTTGGCTTCTACCCAAACACTATCTCTCAGGACATGGGGAAGGCACATCCCCTTTTGCTCCTCTGTGAATTGTCAAGTAAGGTTATATCTAGTCAGTTAGAGTTGCCACAACAAATACCCCAGGGTAGGCCTTAAACAATAGGCATTGATTTCCTCACAATTCTGGAGACTAGAAGTCTAAGATCAGAGTATTGGCATGTTCAGTTTCTCTTGAGGCCTCTCACCTTGGCTTGCATAAGGCGCCTTTCTCACTGTGGCCTTCCTCTGTATGCATTCCTCTCTGGTGCTTCTCTCTTAGATGGACATCAATCCCATTGGCCTACTCTTTTGCCCTCACTTAACCTTAATTATCTCCTTGAAGGTCCTGTTCCAAAACATTCTCAGCTCGGACTTCAACACACAGATTTGGGGAGGGGGGTGGTTGGGAGGAGAAGCACTATCTAATCTATACCGTTCCACCCTCCACCCTTCCCACCCCCAAATACACCTTTCTCGCATGCAAAAATAGATTCACCGTATCCCATATCCCATTTCAGCATCAACTCTAAGTCTAAAGTCTCATCTAAATCTTATTTAAATCAGGTGTGGGAATGACTCACTTTGGTTAAGTTCAACCAATGGGGAGGATAAGTAGTAGCTTAGAGGAAGAAAGGAGAATGAAGTCAGGGTATATTTTTCTCATCACCCTTGCTCCAAGGTTGCTCTGGACCTTTACTGAAGGTCACTGCTTTTGTCAGGCAGCTTCTGGTCTCTTGGGTTGCCCACTCCTTTCTTGTGGTCAAGAAGCAGTAATGCTTCCACTGTTAGTCACCCAGGCTGCAGTACCAACCCATGGCTTCCCTACACCCACCACACTCTTGAAGAGTCCCTTCACTACACTTTCCTCAGATCGCCCAGTTTGTGGATACTGGGGCCCGGTCTGATACAACCAGAGGATGAAGAACCTCATCTGTGGGTCGTCTGTCCACTCCCTCCGTTTGCTCCAGTTTCCCAACAGCTCTGCCTCCACCAGAGGCTTGGCTGACTTCCCCCAGGCCACACATTCTTTCTCTGAGGTGAACCACATCATGACTCTTGCTCTCTGAGTGGATTTGCTATTGTCTCATCACAGTCCCTATGGACAAGGCTAGAAGAATGAGCTAGCTGGAAAATGCCACCCCCTGCAGCTGGGCTCTGGACTGTAGCTGATGAGACATTGGTTCCTTGACCACTTGTCCCCAAACAAGTAGACCTCAAGGGCTGGAGAATGCCTCTAGAAAATTCACCCGTCCCCTCCTCATGGTCACACACCTCTAAGGATAAAACAGGTTCTCTCCTTCATCTAAAATAGCCACATGGACAGCCCCATTCCCCCTTACCAAAGTTTCCGCCACTGAAATTTCAGACACTGTGCTGGTTATAGATTGAGACGAATGTAGATGAACAAAGCGCGGTTGGTAATGCATTCACGAGCCAGCATAAAGGAAGGGAAGACAAATGTACAGATGATAATTATAGTACCAGATTGGGGGTGGGGTGGAGGATGCAGAGTAAAGTAAGTTCTATAAGAGTTAGTTCAAGTACTACTTGGGGTGTAACTGCATAGGTGAAGGCCCCAGACTTAGGCTGCCTGGGTTCAAATCCTGCTTCACTACTCAACAGTTCTAACACCTTAAGCAGCAAGCCCAGTTTCTTAAATTGCAAAATATGGGCTGTAATTAGCTGTGGATGATGTATAATGTCTATTATGTGCTTAAGTGCCTCGCATATCCCAAGTACTTACAGAATGTTAGCTTTTATTGGTCTTTAGCAGATTGCACAAAGAAATGGGGTCTGTGGTGACCTTGAAGAATAGGAGGATTGTTTAAGCTGAGAGGCAGGGAGATTATTCTAGAAGGACAAAGGAACATGGATGAAGGTACAAGGATAAACTTGTTTAGGAATTATTAGTCCCTAGCTGGTTATGGAAGGGTATTTATTAATAAAAAGAGCAGGAAAAGCCAGTTGAAGCCATATCAAGAAAGACAATGAATGCTAGGTGAAAAGTTTGCATATGATTTTGTAAGCAGTGAAGAGTCTGTAAAAACAAGAACATAGGCAGAGCTTATACTTAGATAAACTTTGGGAAAACACTCTGGCTTCTTTATATTAACCTTACTGAAGGCGAAAAAGCAGACATGTGGCTAATTGTATAGAGAATAAGATCTACCTTAGGAAAATGTTCATAAATAATAATCAAATTCTAACACCTAATGGAACTAGTTTCACAGAAGGCAGAGAAATTGGAAATGGGTGTTTAGAGGCACTCACAATTAGGGAACAAAATGGGAAATTTAAAGGAGGCACTTAACCATCCTAATGTCATCAGTGATAAAGTGAGTGGTGCTCACTTTCCAAAATTCTGATTTTAACACACATCTTTTCAGGAACAAAACTAATGAGTCCACCTGTAATACCAAAAAGTGGTGCTGGCACAGAGGAGTCTGGGACCCTAGATGAACATGCTCTCTGTGGGCAGCCACATGGAGCAACACATGGCAGGGACTCAAGCAGTTAACGACTGTCATCAGGGAAACGTCTGCATGTTTGTTCAGTCTCCCCGCCACCCCACCCCACCCCAGCTCCGGCTCTATTCTGATGGAGAAGTCTGTAACATTTAGTCAGCGTTTTATTTAGAAAGATAGTGCTTTGGCTGGTATTTGCATGTGTGGGAGCCAGCTGTCCTATATGTAGTAGGAAATTGTCCCGGAACCCACATACCAGGCCAAGAAAGGTACAGGGTAGAGTCAGATTATTTTCCCTGAGAAATGAATGTTCGTGAACAAATACAGTCTTCAGGGACAGAGCCAGAATAAAGAGCCCCCTGGATGTCCTTGGACGTCCATGGACAAAGAAGGATTTATGAAGACTGGTTTGTGGGACACTTAGCCACAGGGAGGGACACAGGGAGGAAACCCAGGTGTGGAGTTCAGCAAGACTTTGCGCTCTTAGATCCCTTTAGTGAGTCTCACATTTGGTTAGGTCCATACGCAGGTAGACATGGAGGAGAAAGGTCTTTGCCACAAAAAACCAGAGGTTGTCTATGGGGTCATGTTCCTTTTCAGAAGAGCCAGACTACCTGGTGAAGCAGCTGTAAATTATGCATACCGGGAGCTGTCCATGGTGCTGCAGTTTACCTTCCTCCAGCTCATTGGCCAGTTTCCTTAGTTGCTATGATAGGTGCTATGCCAATATTTTACAGTGTCTTTATCACAACCCCACAAGATTATAGTATTATGTATAGTATTATAATCAGGAGCCTTGTTTCTCTACATGAAGAAAGTACTCAGAACTTTACTTTCTGCCTTGTGCAGTTTAGAAGACCTGAATAAGCTCTACAGACATCAGATTTTTGAAGACTTTCAGCCTCTCAGAGCATATGTTTTTAGCACCCTCTCTCTGGCCTGAGTATAGGTAAATGGTTGTTGGTGGTGGAGATCTATGATAAAGGCAGCAGAGTTTATGCCACAAGGAGTCTTAAAAGAGAAAAATTAAGCAATTATACCCACATTTCAGACTGTTGACTGCAGGAATTTCAAACATGTTGGTCAAAGAGAAGGAAAAATTAACTCTAATTATAGGAAAGCAAACCATGGGTTTTTAAAAAGATGAGCAAGACCTTGTTACTCTTTAACAATGTTCTCTTTCTTGGATGTAAAGTGAAAAAAAATATTCCAAGGGGGGAAATACAGCCTCATTCTTCACTAAACTGGAATAAATATCTTCTAGGGCAGTTGAAGCCTTAATAGAGGAGAATGAATGTGAACTTGGGATGCCAAACATCGGTAAATTTCAGGACCAGAAATAGAAATTTGGGCTGGGGAAGGGTTTTTGTTCAAACCCTATTGTCACAAAAACTCAAGAGGAGAGATGCGGGCCTCCCTGGTGGCGCAGCCGTTAAGTGCTGCGCTGTGGAGCTGTCGGCAGCAGCGATGCGTGTTCGACGCCTGGTCGAGGAGCTTCCCACATGGTGCAGCAGACCTCTCCTGCCTCGCCCACTGCTCCCCTCAGCAGTGTACTTCAGTCGATCTGCTCCCCACTCTGTCTCTGGTGAACCCTCTCGCCGCCCCATGCCTCTGGCATGTACCCCAGCTTGTATGCGTAAATAAATAAATCTTTAAAAAAAAAAAGAGAGAGAGAGATGCGTAGTATCTAAGCTATGGCTCGGACTGAGAACCTCGTCAAGGGCCCGGGACCTGTCTCCACAGACTCTGCAGCTCAGGGGAAAGAGGGGGGTTTCAGGATGGAATTCAGGGAATTAATGCATACCTTTAACATATAGGCAAAATGCTGTTTATAGATGCATTTTTACAGAAGAAGTTGCTAATTTCCAAGAGAGTCTCAAAATGTCCAAAATCAATAAATAGCCACTAGTTTAAACAGACACTGCAGAAAGTTAAATTTCAGTGGGGAAATTATCTACTTTCCATATATTTATATATCTGGGTTTGAGATACACCACACATTTAAGTATGGCACTTATACTAATTCAAATTAATGCCTATACCTGTATATTTTAGTCAAGAGTCCCAGTTTTATAGGAAGCACATCTAATTAAGTAGAAACTGTGTTGTCCTTTTCAATTGGATTTATTCCTCAAGGAAGCCTGTAAAGTGAGAGAAAGCATCAATCAGTCAGGAAACACTTGATGAGAGCTCAAGATAGGGGGAGGCCATCACTCACCTGCCTAAAATTCAATAAAGCTCCCTACATAAGCCATTCACATCCCGGTACAAATGCTGGCAGTCATGCCATGTCGCCATCTATCACTGAGTGCCCATTAGTGTTACTGAGGCAGGAGACCCAGGGAGGCACCGAGTGTGACCCAGTCTCCTTCTTGCCCACTCAGCAAAGTTGCTTACTGAACACTGATTGCCAAATATTTTATTCGGCTAAGAAGGTAAGAAAGGACTCAGCTGGATTTTTAAAACCCACAGTTTCAACTTGGAGAAGGAAAGGCCGAATGCCTATAGCATCCTTCTCTTTTCTCCATGTTAATCCTTCATCTGTTCCTGACTTTTACTGGATGGTGATTTCAAGATTGGTGTACGTGTGTGTGTGTGTGTGTGTGTGATTTGTGAGACGTGTGGCAACACCATTCACAGAGAACTTTTGATTTCTCTCAAGTGGCTTTGACAGCTCAGGGAGCTGAGCTCACCCAGAAAACATATGCTGTTATTTTAGGCAGGGCAGAAAAGCAAGAATAGTTTGATTATCTTAGAGCTTCCTCTGAAAAGAGCTAAATTTTGTGAAGACAAAAAGGGTATGATTAATAGATTGTGATCCATAGGGCCCTAGAAGTTTTGGGGCACCTAAGAAAGTGGTAACTCTACAAATGCGGTGGATAGAAAGAATGTGAACCCCACCCCAACACCATCATTTCATCTCAGAACAAATGCAGTGATGAATTGGAGCAGCTATGTCCTGAAATGAGTCCAGTCCTCTGGGATGAAGCAGGTCTGAGGCCTAAAGATCAGAATTTTCAAAGAGTACCACACAGTAGGAATCAGCACCCCACTTCCCAAGAGTGGGATGTGGGGCTGCAGGGTGTCAGAACTTAGAACTGGGAGGGACTATGGAGGCCACCCAGGGTGACCTTAACAGGGACTCCATGTATAATCCAAGCTGGGGCTAGAACCAAGTGTTTTGACTGTCCAGTCATTGATTTTGTCACTGTCCTGCATTAAGTCCTCCTTCCAACTCTCCTACTACTTGCACCCCTCCCCTGACTCAGGGGAGATGAGACCAGGAATTGTTCATAAGGGTGTAGTTCCTTGGTGGGGAGCACCTGGAAAGGCTACCTCATTCACTGCCTGTAGTCTTCTAGAAGGCAGCACATGTGGAACCAGTTCAATTTTATGATGCTCTCAGTAGCTACAGAAGCCGGGGCAATAAAACTGCAAACACAGAACATCATTTCGCATGTATGATGTCATTTAATTGTCCCGACATTTCCAGGTGGCAGGTGCTGCCACTCTCTATTTTGCAGATGAGGAAATCCATGAACAGAGAGATGAAGTAATGCGCCTAACAGCAAACTGCCAGCCAGGGGCAGAGTTGGGTTTCAAGTCCAGTCAGGCTCCAGCGTCTTTGACACCATTCGTTGGCTTTTAGCCATTTCTTGATTCTTGGAACAAGGCTTTAAGATGTCCTTCTTCTACGCAGTTGTCTTTCCCCAAAAAGAGCCCTACTTCCCCAAACTCTTGCATGCTCAAAGGAGAAAGGAAGAGAGAGCTTTTAGGTATACATCCGGGAATGTATCAAAGTGAGGGGACCAAAGTATACTTCGCTCTGGCAGCCCCCGATTGCCAACAAGAGAGAAGGTGATTCCTGGTGCTGACTCACCTGACACAGGTGAGGATGGCCGCCACAGAGACAGTGGGGGCGCATCGCTTCCGAAACAGCATGAGGTGACCATACCTTAGTGCTCGCAAGTGGTGCCCCTCTATTGGCACCTCAGTCTTGGACACAGGGAGCCCTGTTGATATATAGGGAGGTGCATCTCCATAATCAAATCTGGGAATGTAGAGGCCTGCATTCCTGTGAAGTTTCGCATGATCTTAAATAAAACTGTTACTTTAGGAGCCTTCCTGGTGGTTCAAGGGGTTAAGTCTCAGCACTATGAAGCTATCCACAGCCACTGCAGCTCGAGTTCGATCCCAGCCAGGGAGATTCCCACATGGTGCAGCAAACTTCTCCTGTCTCGTCCGCTATTCCCCTCAGCAGTGCATTTCAGTAGATCTGCCTCTTCTGCTCCCCATTCTGTCTCTATTGAATCCTCTCACCCACCCCCACACCTCTGGCCTACACCCCAGCTCTTGTACACATAAATAAATCTTTAAAAAAAAAACTGCTACTGTCTCCTCAAATTAAAGAAGTGAGAATACTCAGCTTTTAAGTCAGCAGCCTGGCAGTTCATTTACTCTTGAACTTCTTGACTTGTTGCTTGTAGTAAAATACAAACACTTAGTGAGCTATTTAAATATTAATGAGAAGCTGAACATTGTTTTTCCAGCTCAAGAAAGTACATTTATAGTGCTGTGAAATGAACTTATATTACATTCCCAAGAAGGGGGCAAAGAAAATCTGATGAAGAGAATCTCCCCATATGTTGTGAATTCTGACATTTTATGAGGTGAAATCTAAAGTGCCCTGGGAAGAGTCAACTACAAGGGGACCTGAGCTTTGATCTTCCTCTCAGTCAGGCACTAAGTCAAGCATGCAATAGCCAGACCTTGATGCCATTAATGCTTGGTCAGAGTTGCATAGTGTACCTGAACTTGATAGTAAATGTGAGAGAGTCAGGTCCTACTTCATCCCCTTTCTTCTCTCCACTTAACGTGTCTCTCTCCTATAGAATCATGAAATATCAGAGCTTTAAAGCAACTTTCAAGATACTCTGAACTGGGCTGATGGAGAAACTGAGGCTCAGTGGGGTGAAGGGCTTACTCAAGTTCACATTGCAAGTGAATAGCAAAGTTAGGGATCCAGGCCATCTAATACATTGAGGACAATGCTAGTGACTCTTGGCAAGTTTCAATTTCAGCTTGAAATAGTATCGATGCTTTTACCCATTAACTCTGAGCTATGGTCATGCTCTCCACCCAATGTGTGTTCATGGGCCATCAATATTAATGGGTGTCGAGTGTGTGGACTTTGCTACCACTCAGAAATGCAATGTAGGTCTAGACACAGAAAGATGTGCCATTTGAATTCCAGGGAGATTTACTTAGACTTCATTCTTGCATTGTTTAGTCTCCAACCTCATAGTAAAGCAGTGGACTTGCAACTGGGAATAATCAGTGACTGGTCTGTAGCAGAGAGCATAGAACATATTGACCCTGACCTTCAGGGACATGTTAACAGTGTGACTGAGATCCAGGTCCCATCCCACCATTTTCTTTGGGGGATCCTTACTTTCAGATCAAAGTGGGGTGCTTTCTCTTGCTTCTCTTGACTACTTTATCTCACTTCAGTGGCCTTGATCATATTCTCATTTCCCTCAATTCATATTTTCAAATCTTATCGACCTGTCCCATCCAAGTACAAGTAATTGTGCCACTTTCATGTAATATATAAATGTCTTTAATGAAACTCAGTTTTTACATGGACTGTTTCTGACCCACTTTACCCCCTGAACAGAGAGGTGCCACAGAGAAGGTGTTTGTCATGTTTAAATTGGATGAATGTATGATTAAATAAATGATTGGACTAAAGCCCAGTCCTTCCCAGAATCTTCACCAATGACCCAGAAACTGAAGTATTGTCATCCCCCTTTAAAAAAAAAGTATTTAAAATGTTCCCTTATTGGGCCTCCCTGGTGGCACAACAGGTTAAGTCTCAGCACTATGAAGCTAATGGCAGCCACTGCAGCACAAGTTTGATCCCTGGCCAGGGAGCTGCCCACATGGCTCAGGAGACCTCTCCTGTCTCCCTGCTGCTTCCCTCAGCAATGTATTTCGGTCCATCTGCCTGTTCTGCTCCCCACTCTGTCTCTGGTAAATCCTCTCATCCCCCCACATCGCTGGCCTACACCCCAGTTCTTGTATGCATAAATAAATAAATCTTTTAAAAAATGTTCCCTTATTTAGTGCTACATTATAAAACCACTCCAAAAACTTAGCATTTCGAAACACCAAATTATTATCTCTTTGAGGTCTCTAGGTTGAATGAATTCAACTAGCTGTTTTTCACTTGCAGTCACTCCTACAATTTGAGTCATATGGAGGCTCCAGTGGGTTGGATGTCCAACATGGCATTCTCACATGGCGGGTGGTGGATGCCAGCTGTTGGACCGCCTACCAACTGGACCAGACCACCTACACTTTGCCTCTCCGTGTGACTTCTTACAACTTGGCAGCTGGGTTCCCAAAGGGTGCATCCTCAGAGTGAACGCCCTCAGGGAGTCAGGAGGAAGCAGCGTGGCTTCCTATGACCTAGCCTCAGGAATCTCAGAATATCATTTGCACTACATTTCATTGGTCAGTCAGGTCTCTAAGACCAGCCCAATTATGAGGAGAGGGAGCGGCGTGTGTGCAGAGAAGGAAGGCTTTGACAGTGTCTGTCTTTGGAGACTATCCAGCTGGCACGCAAATGTATGTTATCCTGGAGAGCAGCCTACCTCTATGAGCATTGCCTTCATCAGGTTAGCATCTGTGCTGAGTGCTGGGGGCGACTTTAATACTAGGAAATATTTTTGGAAAGGTAGGTGGCAGGGAAAAGAAGGGAGAGACATCGGCGGTTTAAGTGGTGGTTAAGAAATAAAAAATAAGAGA
This sequence comes from Scalopus aquaticus, assembly GCA_004024925.1. Classification (NCBI taxonomy): domain Eukaryota; kingdom Metazoa; phylum Chordata; class Mammalia; order Eulipotyphla; family Talpidae; genus Scalopus; species Scalopus aquaticus. The sequence goes on from PVIJ01006687.1 coordinate 35,077, forward strand.
CATGATCCGTGGTACAAAATGAGGGTAGTATGGCGGGTGTACTTGTGTGGGGTGAATGCTCAAGAAAAACTCTACCTACTTCCTTTACTGTCTCAATATATGTTGGGGTAGATTGGAGAGAAAAGCAAGCACAGTTGAAAAAAGTAACCACAAATATGTTTATTTATTGTTTTCCCCCAAATCCAATCTTCTTTTTCTCCAGATGACTTTTTCTCCAGATGAGCTTTAAATGAGTGCTGTTTATCATTTATTATTTAAATCATGGATAATTATAATGATTATTTTAAGAGATTTTTTAAAATACCCATCGTCCCACCTACTGGACATAGTTGAGTGCATTTTTCTCTCCAAGCTTAGTTCCTTCTTCTGTATGTTTTACATCTCTGCCCTCATCCTGCTTTGGGCAATGGTCCTATGCTTGTCATCCAGGTATACTTTTTAAATCCTTCTCCATGTTAGCTGCTGCCTTTGCCTGCATCGTTTAAGGGATTGCTTCCCATCCAGCTAAGGGAGGTTTGTTATGGGCCAGTGACCTGAGCATGATCGGCAGGAGTGACCCGGGTCTCCTGTGGCTATGCCACCTATTGGTGAAAGGATAAGCCTCTGGTGCCTATAAGATTTGGGGGACTGGCCCCACCCTCTCTCCCCTACAAGAGATGACGCCTTCAGGGTGCTTCATAAATGTTTATAGCCCCCAGCCGAAAACACTCTAGGGGAGTGGTAAGCCAGGTGTTTTCTTCCTTCTCTCTACACCCTTTCAAGAAGATGTTGGATTCTTAAAACAGTTAAGTGAGGGCACAAAGCTTTAAATTTCTCACTTGTTACAAAGGTTTACATTTCTTCCGGAAAGAGGATTTAATTTTACTGCTGTAGCAATTTTTTGCCACAAGAATCTGCTTCCTTCTCTTCCCAATACTGAGATGCCAGACTTAACACACTCTGGGCAGGTGGAGGGCATCTCCCGCCAGCCGTAGTGCCCTCTGCTCTCAGTCTGTGTACGTCCTATCCATCCTTCAACGCCAATCTCACATCACTCAAGGACCTCTTTGGGGCCCTCCCTGGTATTTTGCACCCACACTCAGCTTCTGGAATCTTACAGCATTTACCCTTTGTTCATAGCCACATTTTCTTAGAATGTCATGATGTCATAAACAGACCCTGGCCTGGAAATCAAGCTACTTTGGATCTTGTCCCATTGCTAACTGTCTCTGCGACCTTGGATAAGTCTTTGCACCCCCCTGGGCATTAGCTTCTCTAATTTTTAAATGATAAGCCAGTTTCTGTTGTTCCTTCTGGCTGTGATTCTGTGATCTAAGTCCTTTGCCCTTTGTGGTCACTCTTGTACATCACTCTAGAGACTGTGGAGATTTGACTGGTCAATTCATGCTCATTCTCCTCAATGACCCTGAGGCTTCCTTCTCATAAGACATCATCTGGACAATGTCAAAATGGGTATTGTTTTTGAAGACATGGACTGATTGGGTCTCTTCCATAATCTGCCTCCCGCCCAACCCCCTGTTTATGCCCTTTTCATCCAATAAGTAGACTTCAGATCCTTTGGGTTGAAGCTCTGAGCCTTTGATTATGATAAAGTGCATCCAGTGGAAGCATACTTTCTGAAGGCCATACTTCAGACACTCTATTAATGCAACAGACTTCATACCAATCCCAGTAGAATGCCCACAAACCAAGCTGATTCTCCTTTAATGCAGCAGAGATGCAGGGTAATAATTATTCTTCTCAGAGAGAAGTGATTAGCTGGAGGGCAGCTGAGACCAGGCCATCTCTATCACCAGACCACAAAGGACAAGTGGTTTGTCCTGGAAGTCCATGCTTGCTTCACCCCAAACTGGTGAAGATTTGGTTGTCTCCGAAATATTGCAAGGACAGTGTTAAGAGAGATGGACAGGATTTAATATAACATCAGGAAAAGAACAGAACTTCCTAAGACTTTTGTTTGTTTGTTTTATAGATTTATTTATTTATGCATACAAGCTGGGGTGTAGGCCAGAGGTGCAGAGTGGTGAGAAGATTCACCAAGGACAGAGTGGGGAGATCGACCAAAATACACTGCTGAGGGGAGCAACGGGCGAGGCAGGAAAGGTCTGATGCGCCATGTGGGAGTCTCCCTGGCCAGGTATCGAACTCATGCTGCAGTGGCTCTGGATAGCTTCACAATGCTGCGCTTAACCTGTTGCACCACCAGGGAGACCCCCTAAGACTTTTTATGTCCTAAAATATGGTGCCCCAGAGGAACAGAGATGCCATCATTCTGGTTAATCAGTGGCCACCAAATGATATCCAGTCACAAGCTCTAACTGCCCTACAACTTACCTCTACCACATTCCTCATCCTTCCACCCCTGTACACACACTATACATCTCCGTTCCTGTGTTTTTCTTCATGCTCTTCCCTCTGCTTGGGATGCGCTGGCCCCTATTATCCCTTTGAACATTCTGTTTACTCCTGGGTGCCAAAAAAAAAAAAAAAAGAGCTCAAACAATGCCTCTGCTGTGGGCTTTGGAGTCTAAAGAACTTGGTTTTAAACCCCTACTTGTCTACTGCTAGGGCAGGTTACTTAATCTCCGTGAGTGCCCTCAGTTTTCACATTTGTGAAGTAAGCTCCTAGAAGAGCCTTTCAGGGTTGTAAAGCTCCTATGAGATGGCAGAAGGCTGGCAGCACCAACACAGTGCCGGACATATAACAGGGGCCTAGTGAGAGGCTTGAACTATTCCTCCCTGTGTACACCTCTTTGGGGCAGTAACACAGGTGTGTATGAGCATAGAATACACCCCACTGCTAGACAGAAAACTTCTGAATGTAGAAATTGTTTGGTTCTCTTGTTTCTTACTTTCCATGCCAACTATAGAGCTGGGAACAGAATAGATTCTTAATGTATTTTGTCGAGATGAATTAGCTATGTCATTTTACCCGCCTTTCCCTCTTGACTTCCCAACAAAGCCAGAATAAAATAAACGGTAAAAAAAAAAAAAAAAACAAGGCAAGAAATCACTTCTTTCTGCATTTTTAGGCCACATTTAGGCCATAGAGTTCAGCTTTGGGGTCTTGCCTCTTGAAGTGCGCAGTACTGGGAGTGGGGGAGGGGATGGAGACTGTGACCTTTTGTGTGTGCTTTTGGTATTTAGCGCTCTGCAGGCAATTGCTGAATATTTAAGTGTGTTGCTATTCATGATAAAAGCCTGTACAGTGACAGATCAGGGAGCGGAAAGACAACTTAGTAATAGATTTCCTCTCCGACAAGTGCAGGAGAAAGGCTGCTGAAGAGTGGCAATTATTCTGAACTACTCCAGCCCCATTCTGAAATCCTAGAGTTTCTAGAGTTTCTGGGCTTCATTTTTGTGATAAGCCCCTGTCCCTCAATCCTGACGGTGGAGGGAGAGGCTTGGTGGTTGGCCAGCTCGTGTTCTCCTGTGCCAGCGTAAAGTCCTCAGGACGGAATGATCTACATTCTTCAGCCAAGTGGGCCAGGCTGTGAGGATGCTGTCATCCCAGCTGACTTTGGGTTCTGTGTTGTTGACCCTGGTAAAATAAAGCAAGCGTTGGGCTCTGCAGAGGCAGCTCAGCACTGTGGCAGGGAGCATGGACTCCGGGGTCAGAACTTGAGTTTCCACCCCAGAACCTCCCCTTGCTTACTTGTGACCTTGGACAACTTATTCAATGTCACAGAGCCCCAGTTTCCCTCCCCATCATTCAAATGGGGATGTAATAGCAAAAGTGTCCACCTGTGGGGTTGTCATGAGGATCAAAGATGTTTACATACATCACCCTGCACTGCATCTAGAATTTACTAAGTGCTCTTTAAGTGTCGAGCCATAGGGGCTCCATTATATGAAACCTGTGTATTTTATGCTTCTTTTGAGCCTCAACTTGGCTTGTCTTCATCCCAGTGAGAAGAGATTGGGGTTGGAAGCAACCCAAAGGAGACACTGAAGCATTGAAGATGGCAATAGAGGGAACAAATTTAGGGACATGTAGAAGGAATCATTGTTTGCATGCAGCTGAGGGGAAAGGGAGGATGCAGGGGTGACTCCCAGGTGACTGAGACACAAAACCTGTGCCATTAGTAAGGCAGGGGACACCACAGAACAGCGGTAGCTAAATACGGGGAGGTCAGACTTGAGAAGCTTGCCAAATATTGGGAGTGAGTATGTGGAGATGCCCAAAAGTGCTGCAGAATACAACTCTGGAACTGAGAAGAGGTCTGATTAGAACAATAATATTTATCAGTCACCGTTGTTAGCAGTGAACACCGTGAAAACCGGTAAGATTCCTTAGACCACCTGCTGCCAAATGCCCAGTGTCTCAGCCAAGGCTGGACAGCAAATATTTTGGGCTTTGCAGACCATTTGAGCTCAGTTGCAAGTGCTAAACTCTGGCATTTTGGCTGGAAAGTTTTTGGTAGACAATATAGATGAATGGGTATAGCTGCGGTCCAGTAAAACTTTATTTACCAAACCTATGGGCCATAGTTTGCCGATCTCCCCTCCAGAACCGTATCTTACATGTAGTAAGTATACAATAAATATTTGTTGGATTAATCTACTAGCTCCAAACATTGCCTAAAGTCCATGCAGATTGTTTTTTTAAAACAATTAAATTTTAATATCTAGGTACTCAAACTTTTATTAATGACATACCAAGGCACCCCAAAAAACAAAGAGAGAAGACACTGGATTTCTGCTGCCATCCATGCAATAGGCCTCCCTGAATTCGAGATGTACCTTTGAGTTGCAAATTATATGGTGGAAACCTTTTCAGAACTAGGTCCTAGGCCCTCAGTTAAGAATGATAAATCAAGGACCTCCCTGGTGGCACTGGGGTTAAAGTCTCAGCTCTATCAAGCTATCACCAGCCACTGTGGCATGAGTTCGATCCCCGGCCAGGGAGCCAACCCACATGGCGCAGCAGATCTCTCCTGTCTCATCCACTGCTCCCCTCAGCAGTGCATTGCAGTAGATCTACCTGTTCTGCTCCCCACTCTGTCTCTGGTGAATCATTTCATCCCCCCTGTCCCTCTGGCCTACACCCAGTTCTTGTATGCATTGATAAATAAATCTTTAAAAAAAAAACCCAAAAGACTGGTGAGTTACTGGGCCAGATCATGAGAGAACCATTCGCTGTTCAACCCCCGAGGACCAGGGGCAGTGAACAAGGTGAGAGACCTCAGCTTCCAGGAGAGCACTCTCAGAACCCCAGGGATCCTGGAGGGCACTCTCATCGTGTCTGGGAAATTGACTGCAAATATCTTTAATAATTAAGAAACTGTCCATACGTATTTGCAGCTTCTGTTGCAAAGAAGTGGTGATGGAGGGAAAATGAAGCAGTAGAGGCAGAAGTGAAACCAAGCATGGGAGAAGGCAGCTCACACTCAGGGAACTCACCACAGAAAACTAGAGCAGAGAAGAGGGCGGATGGTGGAGGGAGAGACAGAGTGTGAACGAGAGCATGTGTGGTTGCCTGCAGTCCTTCCCTTCAGCACCAGGGTGGTGTAGCAGACTGTACGTGCCAGTTAACACAGTCAGCCCAAGAGCTGAGGGCTTCAGCTACTAAAGCAGAATGTCCCCCGCTTCCTTCGTGTCTCATACTTTCAACTGCTGGATAAAACCCTCGAAGTCGGCCTCTTGCTTTTGAAGACTGAAGCTGCACAGCTCAACTCCTCGGCCACCTTCCTAGCGACAATCCTGGGGTTGTAGATAACAAGTAAAGGGACAGAAATCTAGAGAAGAAACTCGCACTGGACCACAAATTGTAAATGGCTCTTCTGTTTCCAAAGAGAATGTGTGAGAGTGTGCAGAAGCCACATTCCCAGGTGGTCTGTGTGCCTTTGGGCCTCTGAGACTCATAGTTGTCTGTAGCTGTCGTGATGGCAGCAGCTGTGTGCCAAACTGGGTGTGTAAGTGCGTGTGTGTGTGTATGTGTGTGTGTGCACGTGCATGTATGTGTGTATATATGTATACACTTATACATATATAAGTGTATATGTAATGTGTGTGACATATGTGTGTATACATACATGCCCATATATAAACATACCTACATGCATGTATATATACATGTGTATGTGTGTGTATAGTGACAAATGTTTTTTAAATGTTTGAATTGGTAGTAACAGAAGTTCTACACTGTCCAAAACTGCCTATCTTTGATTTGGGGCAGTGAGAATTCAGACACAGAGCGAATGCAAGAGCACAAGCAATTCTGCATTTGGTTCCTGAGTTTGAATAGTATTTGGATAACAAAGGATTGAAAGGAGTATCCAACTTTAAAAATCAAGATATTGACAAAAATAGCGCTAAGGATTAAAACTATCTATTTCTATACCCACTCTTCAACATGGTGCCGCTGGAGCTGAGCAGCGTAGCTAACACTGCTCCAGCCGCAACCCACACTCTCCAGTCTGCCTGGGCCTGTCTGCCTGTGTTCTTGGGCTGCCTGTGTTGCTTACCCCAAAGGCTTTGTAATTAGACCTTTGTCTTCCCTGCATAAGCCCACCTCCTCCACTTTGCCACCAAATTGTCCTTTCTGAAACTCAAGTTCAATCGGACCACATCTTGCCAAGGGTTCCCATCCCCTAAGTCAAAGCCAGAACTCTGTATGGGATACAGGGCTCTCCTCTGCACCCCCCACCTCTTTTCCTTTCCTTTATCATCACCTTCTACCACAACCTGTACCATCCAACACACAACCCTCCACTCTCTTAGAAGGTTCTCTGCTCGCTCATCAGGCCATTGCAGCTTTTCCCACCAATCCCAACTCCTGGTGGGTTTCTACTTGGGCTTCAAGCCCCAGATAATGTTCTGCCTTCTCTGTGGAAGCTTTCCTGACTTCTGCTCTCCTCCACATGTTCCCACAGTGCTGTGTATGCTTATTCAGTAAGTTACTTATTACTGTATTATAATTGTCTGGGCTTGGGTCTTAGGGCTATATCTACAGTTGAATTCTAGCCCTTCAGCTTTCTAGCTGTGTGGCATTTGACAAAAGTTACATTAACTTCTTTGGGCTTCAGTCTTATGATCTGTGAGTGTTCAGGAGACCTACTGCAGGACAGCTGGGAAATCTGTGTGCCCTTATGTGTATTAAAGTGCTTAGTACATAGTACTTATATAGTAAATATTCAGTAAACTTTAGTTTCTCTTCTTCTTCTTCTTCTTCTCCAGTTGACCTTGAGCTTGTAGGTATCAAGGACATGACTCATATCTTGGTAATCCAAGTGCTTAGGTCTGTGTCCAGGGTAAGACTGATTCCAGTTTGGTTATGTTGCTCTTAATGAAAACCACTAGAGAGTAGGAAATCGGTGCCTCTTTGGTGGAATGGTGTGTTGGTTTGAATTATTGGTCCCAAGTTTTTTTTCCCCTTTAGCAGACATTCGCATATCTGCTGTAGCCTCATGGTGGACAGAATGAAATTCTACATTCCTTGACTTTGGAATTATCCACAGAACATTTTTTTTTTTTTTGCCAGTGGAACCTTAGGGATTAAGATTCAAAAAGAGGGGCCTCCCTGGTGGTGCAGCGATTAAGCGCTGCAATGTGGAGCTGTTGGCAGCAGCAACGCGAGTTCGACACCCGGCCAGGGAGATTCCCACATGGTGTGGCAGACCTCTCCTGCCTTGCCCGCTGCTCCCCTCAGCAGTGTGTTTCTGTTGATCTGCCTGTTCTGCTCCCCACTCTGTCTCTGGTGAACCCTCTCGCCGCCCCACGCCTCTGGCCTGTGCCCCAGCTTGTATGCATAAATAAATAAATCTTAAAAAAAAAAAGATTCAAGAAAGGTTTGAAATGTCTCGTATGACCAAGGTTATTCCTCTGTGTTTCTTTCCTCTCCACCAAGACGATGCCCAGGTGACTGATTTAGAAGAAAAAGAACCTGTGAAACAGATCTGAATCTAACTCAAGAGTAGGAGTCAAGCCTAGTTGAGTCCAGAATAGAGGAACCAAACCCTGGTTGGTCTCAAATCTGCTAAATTTTGTGATGTTCTAGTACATGGGAAAAGCTGTGTCGCAGGCTTATAAGAAGAAAAGAACAGATTGTTGCCATCTAGTTTTGTAGTCTGGCTGTAAAGACTAGTCATATAAACACAGAACATTTGCAACCAATACATACTGGGGAAATTTTAAATAGTGGCATTGCTTAACGTAAGAGTCAGAGTTGATGATGAAAAAATGTTTTAAAATTCAAGTTAATTAAGGGGAGGGTGGCTGAGCTTCCCTTCTTGTATTTTATTTCCATATCTGATGAAGAGAAATCTTCTGCCAGTCACAGTGAGGAACCTTTTTCAAACATGGGCTCTTAGAATCTCCCTACTGGGAAAAGTTTCCAGAATTCATCTGGCCCAGCTTCTTGTTCCCTGTGCAGATGTGTTCTGTAGCACACCGTGACTGGAGCTGACCCAGATGTGGTCACTTCCCTGCTATGTGAGCTGGAAAGTGCAAATATGGTGCACCCAAGGGTGGGTTTGAGAAACTGCAGAGTTGTTTGGGATCCCAGCTTTTTCATCTTAAAAATTTACTCATCTCTGGAACTCTCACCTCCTCTCGAAAATAGAGACAATGAGAATACCTACCTCAGTCAGCTATTGGGAAGGTTAACTCGACAACAAAATGTCACGTCTCGCTCAGTGCCTGGCATCAAGTTTAATGGCTCTTCAGCTTTGGAGCGGCGCCGGGTATATAGCCTTCTGCCATGGGAAAGCCCTTCTGGCATCTCTCTAAAGAGAGGGGCCAACTGAGCCCCTTCTATGTCCAGTCCGGATCCCGAGCCTGCTGGCCCGCTGGCCTCAATCAGCTGTAGCCTTTCCAGCTGACTTGATGGGGATTTCAGTTTTAAATTGTCAGTTGTCAGCACATTTAAATGCCTGGGGACTGAGAAAACATAGAGGCAATTATTGACTGTTTTATTGATCTAATCAGATAGTTTTGCACAAATTATGGTCCATAAAATTCTGGGCTCTCTGTAGTCTTCCACAAGCAGAGTTTCAGAATAACTAAAAATGGAAGCTGCCCGTCAGCCCTGTAGATAGGGTCTAGAAGAGCAAAGATGGATGAGCGTGAGCTAAAATGGATGCAGAAAGCGTGTGTGCTGGAAGCAAGGGTCTGTTCTGACAACTGAGAGCAATTTCTAAGTGAGCTGGACTGTGATTATGTGAAGAGAAGAGAAGGCAAGGAAAAGAGGTTGGGGACAGGGAAGGAAGGAACAGCTTGAATAAAATGAGGAGTCTGGACTTTGTAGACACTGGGGGACCATTGAAAGTTTTTTTTAAAATATATTTTTATTGTTTTTTATGTCTTTTACATTTTGTATTCCCCTTGGGTAACCCACCACCAATTCACCCGTGATCTATCTCCGTGGTCCCTTGTGTTCTTTTCTACTCCATTTTGTGCCCTTATCTCCCCCTCCCCCACCGCCCCCCTCCCCACCGGCTGAGTGTCTCTCTCCTATTTGGTTTCCCTATAGTCCTGTTATAAGTGAAACCATTCAATATTTTTCTCTTTCTTTCTGGCTTGTTTCGCTGAGTACGATCCCCTCTAATTCCATCCATGTCGCTGCAAATTG